>JAVHNF010011376.1:0-12496 GCA_034783455.1 Micropsitta finschii | reverse complement strand
AGAGATTAAAAATAATGCCAAATAAACCTTTTACTCATCTGTTTGATATACATGCTGTTACATGTTTTACAGTTACTTAGGCACAATTAACTAAACCTGAGATAATGGCAAGGCTGCCAAGCACAGATCAAGTGTACACTGCTCAGAAAACAGGTAACTAAAACAGCTTCGGTTTATCAGAAAATAGCTGCGAACACTCATCACTGGTTGTTCAGCTAGTCTGAAAGTAAAGCACCTGACAAGACAACTCAAAAAACTTCAAGGCTATACAAGATGACCAAGGTTATGTATTTAATTATTTGGATGTCCCACAATTTCCTCAATTCCTACATATTTTTGATGCATGGATGCTTTAACTAAAAGCCAACACAAAAAAGCACTACCACCCCTCAACCCCCCCCAAAAAAATTCCTATCAAAGTACATGGCATGGCAAGAGCTCTGGGTACCTGAAAAGGATTAGAAAATAGCACTCCAGAGGGTGAGTCAGGAAACAGGAGTCAAGTATGAACAAGAGAAATAAAAGGGTAGAGCCCTGTTGTACAGATGGACTGCTGCAGCTGAAAAATTCCTGTTACCAACCTTGTTTTGATAAAAACTCATTACTTTCCAACCCTAACTATTCTATGATTCTATGACCACAGTATCCTACTATCTGACACCCCAAGTACCTATCCTATTCTGCCATCTCCCAAAAGAAACTGACAGGAGTCAGTGGGAAGGAAATCAGAGGAGAAGCACTTCAATCTATCACAAAGTACACAGAGAAAGACAGAAGAACAGGATAGTCAATAGGGAAGCTGATGAAACTGGTTAAAATGAAACGACAGAAACAGCAGCTTGCAGAAGAGATCTGTAAATCCCAATCACAGTAATGCAATCTGCGATCAAGACAGCTCGTAAAGGTCATTCAAGGACAGAGGCCAACAGGAGAAGGGAAGGATCATGAGGACATTTAAATTCTGATTTGCTAAGCAAAGGGGAGAAAGAGCAGAAGAGAAAACAGAAACACAGAACAAGGATGATCATTAGCCATTCCTTCAAAGGTCCCGTTTGAATTCTTTTGACTGACATGCTTTTTGGAGACCCTCTATACATCACGTTAATTAATCCATCAGATAACTTCATCTGAACTTCTTCAGGTATTTTGGAGATCATCTTCACATTAAATGGGTAACACAAAACACGGTCAGATTCTTTTCCTCCAACAACAAAAAAAGATTGATAAAGCAACTTGATCACACTCTTAACATTATCTTCACAGGAAAGAAATTTGTTAGAAGACCAAAGCTACCAGATAACACTATAATGAGATCAGAAAGCTGGAAGCTAGCAGTAGATGTGTTTAGACTAGCAATAAAAGGAAGCAAAACCGTTGCAAATTCACACTGCACCAAATTAGTTTGCACAAGTGCCAACCTACTGTGTTGGTGTTCTAAACAAAGAACGAAGGACTTGTTTTAAAGAGCTGGTCTTGCTCAGAAAACATTAACATTGGTAAAGGAATTTTTCTGTGACTTGCTATGGCCTACTCTGTGCAACAGATCTGACTTCAGGATTCTGTGATTCTGTGACTTGATGACCACAATGACTGCTCCATTATAGTGTAAAATATACAAGCCCCTTGCCTCTTTCCCTCTTACATCACTGTTACATTCCATTTGAGAAAGTGCTGAAGCTATGCATGGTCTGTTAGCCTGTATCTGTATCATAAACAAAATTGTTTCTCAGAAACAAAAAACCCCACACCTGCCTACTGTCACATTTTCAATATTGCACTTGCTATGAGGATTTAATCCCATTTCTACAGTTAGCAATCATTTCATGACCCATTCTTGAAAAATAGCCTTCTCTAAAACCTGCTTTGGATTAAATCTTCTGACATCTCTCCAGTTATTCTACCTCCTTCTGTAACAGAACTTGAACAAAACATCAGTAGTCCCTGTGACCATGTTATAGGTAGTACAGCTGTAGAACAAAAGTTTTGCTAATTAGGGATAAAATCATTATTTCAATTACTTAAAGCCCATAAAATATTGCAATGGTCAGAAGGTTAATGATGGCATAAGGAACACACAACTCAGGAGACCAGTATCAAGTTCCTAATTCAGAGTTATCATTTGTAAAAACCCATATGTAAAAAAAGTGAAAAGTCATGATTTTTGCCATGGACATTGTGAAAATGAAGTACTCTCTTCACCGTAGAGTGAGAGCAATAAACTTCATACAATATAGTCTAGTTTACAATTGAGTGTAGAGGCTCTGTCCATACATTTTTATTCATCCTTAGAGCAAATTAAAATACTAAAAGAGAAAATTGTTAATGAAGACTTCCGCAATTTCAGCCAATTGGATAAAAAACTACTTTAAAACGCTCACTCACACACTTAGAACCATTACCTGCATTTTTGAAGATACCATTCTTTACCATGTTTATGATTAGAAAGAAAGTAGCATTTTTTCAAAATACTTGTACTTACTTATCTCCAAAGAATTTTCTCCAGAAATCAGCAGCATCAGCTTTGGTGATACGAAAGTTATCACCCTGGAATTGGCCATTTGGAAAAATAGCCTTGATTTCTGCTAGCATGTGGCTGAAGATGAGGGACAGCTTCGTGAGGTTTCTCCTGCAGACACAACAGGAAGAAAAAAGTAAGTTACAGCAACTCCTTAAAACTGAATAAATGAAATCGATCTTTCAGTATCTTGTATAGCCTGCGTCTTTGTGTAATAATCACTGACACTAGAAAAACACTGAGCTTTCAACTGAAAACACAAAGAAATACAAATCACTAATTTATGTTTCCACACACTTCTGAGGACATGTTTATCATAAGTCTCCATGAATATCAAGTCATTTGTTCAGCAACAGAACAGACTTCTCAACTGCACATTCCAATACATTCCTGATCCCTACAAAGATTAAGCTTGTGCATTTCCATTTCATGTCATCATTGCAGAAGCAGGCATTTATAGTAATTCGACAGCTACTACATGTAAATAACAAAACCCCTAAACAAACACCACCATACCAAAACTCAAAATGCCATTTCATATGGAACATCAAACCTATTTCATTCCAGGTTTCGAGAAATAAACCCACAGCACGACTGTGTATATACATAAGTCAGATTACTGCTTTCTTCCTCTGCCAGTTTTCTTCTTTTTATTCTTTTCAGCTTGCCCTTACTGCAGCTACTTCCTATTCTCTTCCTAAATGCCTTCTCTTTAGTTAAAAGTTGCTTTCAGTTTTCAGTGGCATGTTAGAACCAAGGATCAAGCTTCTCGACTATCAGGTCACTTCCATAAGCCTTCCAGATGTGTATCAGTTAATCGAACATTATTTCGTTTGGGCACAGAAATCCCATTTAGTACAGTGCAAAGAACATAGTATCCTCAACTGCAAATACTCCTTTTGTATGGGAAATCTGTGGGAGATTCTGAGGAAAGGGAGAGAGAAGAAGGGTGAACCAATCTTTATGTAGGTTTCCTTCTGGAAATTTCTTAGATGATCCTTGCATTAAAAAATAAAGGCTATTTTCCCACCTGGTACGTGAAATAAGAGATCAGCCAGTAGACTGTGCAGTTTCTGATGAAGAATTTGTACTCTTATGTGTTTTAATGAGTTAGGAGTGTCCTGTGTCAAAGCCCATTCACCTTTCACAATCTCAAGTACTACTTAATAGGGCCTCAAACAAGTTAAAGAAAAACATAATAAAATGCTTCTCAATTCTGTCATTTTTAATTGCTTATAGACAGCATTTCATATAAATTTACGCATCCTCACAAGCCCCCAGCAGCATGAAAAGATTCAGATAGATTTTGACACGTGCCTACTAAACAGTTTTCAGAATGCTCAAAATCTCAGACAAAACCCTAGCAACCACTCTGTTGAACTGATTTCCTGGGGTCTTCCTAAATGAAAGCTCAACTTCGTACTGAAGCAGCAAGTATTTCATCTGTGAGTAACTGATGAGATTCCTGTGGGAGCTGTGCTGCAGATTCTGCTACCAAGCAAACTATGATAAAGGTGGTTATTTTGAAAACATAGTTTAAAACAACCAACCAACCACCCCCAGATGAATACGCTCCCCCCCCCTCAAGTTTCAGCATGGTTGTAGGGCTAATTCTTTCACAGTCCTTTAATTCCACCAGCATAATCAGATGCCTGTAGCTATGATGCTCAACTGGCCCTTATTTTCTGGATTTGTTCCTTGCCATCCTCCTTCCTATTTCCTTTGTACTTGAATTACACGCACGTGTTCTTTATTATTTTACTCCTCAGAACTCAAGCCTGATGCAGACAGTAAACAACAGCTATTTTAACGTGGCTTCCTTAGCCTGCCCTAGACTCAAGATTGAGCAAGAAGCTTTCCGTACTCAGGACAGATGAGAACATGATCCAGTGCAAGTTTGAACGAGTCCTCCCTTGCCTGGTACGCTGTATCTGGCTATATTAGCAATGTACTGTGCTGAAGGGGTTATTTTCAGGGGCAAATATACCTCGTGAGCTCGGTGGATCCATGAAGCTTGAGCCCTATCATGAACTAAGGGATGAAATCATGCATAGGTGCTATCTGGGGCACTCCCTTGCCTGGAGGGGAGCACATGTATGTCTGTACACACATGTTCATGCATACATATTGCCTGTTAGGCATACTGCACAGTACACAACCGAAGCCAACAACTGGCAGGAACCAGTCTGCAAATGCAGTTTTAGATATGCATCCAAGTGGTTGTATCTAAAATCACAAAGCTGTTCCTTCGTTCAACAGCACTCATCAACTAAGTTCATCAACACACTTTTGTTATACGAGCTAGCTAAAATAAAGTAAAAAGTCAAGTTATTTTGTATAAATAAGAAAAAATGTTTTAATATCAAACTAATACCTGACTGCAAAGCCAAAGCCTGAAAACAACCGGAAGCTTCTCTGCACGCAAACATACATCACAGCATGTGTGCACAGCAGAAAATAGCCAACTCTTCATCGTTTATATGGTGTGTTTCCTACTGAATTTTGACAAATGCTGTACCAGATGATAATGTCACGTTTTCCTTTGGTATCAAATCATCATGATAATCACGTATTAACTTTTCACACATTTTTTCTTTAGAATTGGAAAGCACAGGTTGCACCATTTTTGCTTACATATGCTTTTGTGATTATCAGATCTCAGTAACTTCTTGAGAGAGATAAAAAGCTCAGTGATTTCAGAAATGGTTTTAGAGAACCATACAAGGTGCAGAGATGATACCATCAGGGTGGGCCAGTGATTCTCCCTACTCAGACATTTCACTCTTCTGACAACATCTCTCCGTTGTAGCACATTTACTTCTGCTATCTTACAAAGGGCTTTCCCAAGGCATCTCTAGAAGCACATACTCCATTTTATCCACTTGGTAGTCTGTGCAGCTCCCTTTCCTAAGTTAGGATAGCTCCATTCCTCTCCACCCACATGAAGATGGAGCAGTGCCAAAAAACCCTGCCATCTTAATTTCCATTCACAAGTGTAAGACCAGGTATTGAAGTCCTATTTATTTGAAAAACAACAACTAAAACCATCAGCTTTGGCATTTGGGTGAAAAATCCTAATGGAAGCCAAAGAACTGGTCAACCTGAATCACCTATTTTATGTCTCATTCCTACCACAAGACGGTAAAGAATCTTTACCAACTCAGTCTGCATCTCTGACCGTAACACAAGGTTGTATTCTCCTGGATCACAGGTGAAGACTGTTGTAGTGGCAGAGGAACAACTGTACTGTCAGTCTGGTCACACTTGAGAGCTGGGCAGATACACCAGAGACCCTTAGACTCACTGGATTCTAGCAGGGGAGAGATATCTTAAGGGATCATATTGGAGCTACACCTTGAAACGACGTTATCCAAATTATAGTGAAACAATGGTTTTAGTGCCTCAGCAGTCAGCCTTCAGATACATAAAGCTCTAGTATACTTTTCACTGGCAGGAGGAGTAGGCTAGAGGTGGGATTTCTTTCCTCAGCTGTGTTATGCCTGGTACAGAGCACACACATCTCCTTTATTCCTATAGAGAGAATGGTATTCATGCTGATGAGAAAACCCTTATCTTTCAGAAATCAAAATCAGCCAACCCTGCCTCTTTATACCAAACTGAACTGGGATGATCGTTCTCCACATTATAATAGCTCCTGTGGTAAGACTTAAGACTATTTTAACAATAAATGATGCTGTATCAACTGCTTTTCTGTAATGCACAGTGTAGGTCTCTTCCATATTATTTGGAAGATACTTAATACCTGTTACTTGATGTTTCCCCTATGATTCACGCTTAGCTAACTTTCTTTTGCCAACTCAGACTAATGCTGTACAGTTTAAGCCCCTTGTAGAACTTGATTTCTGAAGTACCAGGTTTTCAGTCAATCATTTGTTGCCGGACATGCTTGTGCACGACAGACCTACTGAAGAACCACAAGGTCTGAACCTAGCCAAGAAAGCCTGTTGACAGAATTTCAATTCAGTATAAATTCGTTTGAATCAGTAATCACGTATCTTCTGGTTAATCAGAAGATGGATACATTCTCTTGATTTTCAAATTAACCTGTCCTTTGGAGTTATATCTGATGAACAAGTTTCCTAGAACACAGCCTGAAAACAAGAACTGTGTTTCTTCACTTTTCACTAAATGACTATATTCCAAACCAATTTTCTCTTCAACTCCAGGGAGGGGGGGTCAGGCTAGAGAATACTGCAAAGATTTCATAACTGAAGGGCTTTTCAAATACCCAGTCACGTGCAATTCAAAACCAGGGCTTATTAATGGACATATTAAAACATCTCAGCCATAACCACAGCAACGGCAGCTATAAGTAGAAGGTCTGAAGCAGTCCTACCATCCTGGATCTATTTAACAGGAAGGTGAAGCACAACCAGCATGCAATAACACTTGAATTTTGGCTGTATCAACTTTGTAATCACTATATCAAAGCTAATTTCACTTTTGGGAAGGCAATATGGTCCAGCAAACTGAAGTGGATAGGGAATCAGGCAATGTCACTCCTGTTCTGCCACTGGCCTGACTGATGAGGTGGGAGGAACACCTGTGTCCTGCATTTACTGCTTGAGTATGCAGATGAATGGAGTAAAACACTCTGGAGCTCCAAACTTGGACAGTTCCAAACAAAAATGCTTGGCAGAATCAGCATGTACGTAAGTACTCAAAGCAAAGCATACATCTGTACCCTGAGCCTTCATAACGCTGGATTTCACAGACAATAACCAAGGCAAAGTCATTCTAGCAATATGTACTTGAAACCCATGCAGCAACTTGAAAACCATAAACCTGCTTACATTCCCCATGCGTATATAATTTCTACTTACATGCTTGTATATTAGTATCTCCCATGCAAAACCATTCTTTCTGCTTTACAACTGTGTGTATTTCTAGAAGAAAATCAAAACTGTATAGAAAGGAAGTCAGACTGTTTATCTTTACCGTTACGGCATTCACAAAATTAGGTTACTGCTGGGTTTCCTTCTTCACTGCATCTAGTAAGCGTTTAATCTTTCTGCATCCGTATACTTTGTTTAACAACAACCTGCTGCAATGCACACTTCAACTTTCCAAGCTCATTACCTGTAACACAATCTGCTGGCACAAAAGTCTTTAGAGCTGGAATAGAAGCCATTTGGTAGCTAAGAACGTTTTTCGAGGCAGGTCTGCACAAAAGTATATTAGACTGTTACTTAATAGCAGACAATTCTTCCACTTATTCTTATTTTGAATATTTAATTGTACAAAGACAGCTGTTAGCTGCAAAACTGCAAACGTAACTGCTTATGAACCAAGGCAAAAGAAAGTTTGAAACGCCTTCATAAGGTGAATTGTTTAAATTTAAAACCCCATCCTCCCAAATATTAAAGCTTCAAAACCCTAAGCATACGTACAGAGCTATTTTCACGTAATTAGTTATATTCGAAACAGACTTCCAATCCATATGCTCAAGCTGCAGTAAAACACAGGGATCCTACATGTTACTAATTTGAAGGGACAGAATGAAGTCTTGTGATTTAGGTGCAAAAGACGGAAGGGGAGACTCATGGTCTGAGCTCTTCCACTCTGCTCTCTGAGTTCACTCTTGATAATTCAGTATAACCCTGAATCATTTATCCCCCCTTCCTCTTCTAGAACTTCCCCTTTTGCAGACAGTAAACATACAAAAAATAATAAAAGAATAAAAAAAAGGACAATAAAAAAACCCCAACACTGCTGTTTTTGAAAACTACAGGTGTAGAACACAGTCACATAGCCTCAACAATGGAGCTCTACTTAATACTTCAGATGAAGTAAAGGAAACCAAAGGTTCCTGTCAACATGCCTGCGGGGGGGGGAAAACCTGCCTGCGATCACATCTGGCCATCAGCTCAACTCTGGATCTGTGCAATAATCATTTTTAAAAGCTATATAAGGACAGTGCATTGTCCAGGGACCAAAGTGTATGGGCCTGTTCTTTAGATGAAATGACCCTGGGAGTAAGAATAGTTGTGAGCTTTATTTCCTACTTGTGCCGCTGACTCACAGAAGGAACACAGACAAGTAACTTAACTTTGCTGTGCTTTAGTATTCCTTACCTGTAAGCCCAGAGAAAAAAAAAAGACTGCCTTAAATATGGCAAGGTTCAGCCAATAATAACATTCATCACATGCTAAACATGAAAAGCAGGTGTAAAGTTTTAAGAAACCAGCCATTTCTACTACTGCTTGCCCTTGAATGCTGAAGGAACTAAGCTTGTATCATGAGCAGGAAAGCAGTACCCTTCTTGAATGTATCTCCATCAGCTTTTTTATGACAGATAGGAGCATTGTGCAGGTCTACTGCAGCTGTGCTATTCACAATGGGTACCAGAAGGAAAAAATGGTAGACTCTGGGTAAGATTTGGGCAAGGATGCTTGGGATGACAGCTGATCATAATGTCACCTCAAATATTCCTCCATCTTTTCCTTGGCTTCAAAATCCTTTCACACTGATACACCACCTTCCATGATCAGTTTGGCTCCTTCTGTTCTCATATTTTAAAGACAAAGAGAGTACCAAAACAGAAGAAGGCACTGCTTGAAGGACTCAGATTTTTATTCCGTCTTTCAAAATTGCTTCTGTAGTGGGTATCTGCTGCCCCACTCATGCAAAAATAAAGAATGAAAATAATACACTATAGCTTAGACAAAAGGAATATACATACAAAGGAAGATGGCCAAGGTTTCTCCAAACCTAACACACCCTACAAAACAGTAAATCTGTCTACTCACTACTCTCTCTGATCCTTCATTCATGAAATGGCATGTCATTGTTCCTACCAACATCTCTTAAGTTCTATCCAACGATTATATTAGGATTTTGATAAACAAATACTCCATACAGCAGCAATTATGACTAGCTCTTGTCATCTGGGCTTTACAGCCCATATTGAGTAATTCACTACTTCCAGTTCTGTCCCAAGGATAGTTAATTCAGCACAGATGAATGCCTTGAGGTACTCCTAAAGCAATTTAACCTCTTTTCTCACTTGTATTCTGGTATATGAGTTAATACAATCATGAAATGAAAAGACATAGTGGAACAGGAATTGAAGTAACAAAGGAAATACAGTCTGGGTAAGTAAATGTGAGTTGTCAAAAATGAAGACAGGTGTGTTGTCAAGCTGAAAACCGAATACTTCTGCCCACAGTTATAATGTCCAATTATGCAAAAGGCCAGAGGTAACAAAAAAATCCCCAACCTCTACAGAATGCTATCCACAGAAAGGAATTCGAATCAAAGCCATCTTAATATTTACTAGGACACTGTAACTAAACTACAAGCTAACAGACTTATTGATTTTACTACCAAACTTTTGATTGAGCTACTATATTATCCTCACAAAACAAACAATTCAACATACTTAATCCTACAGAGAGAGGTTTTTAAAAAGGAGCTGGACACTGGTTTGTTTAGTTTTATTTGCTACTTTTTAACAGTCAATTGGTTTTGAACTATGGTTCTAATCATGTTATTTAAGCACTGTTCTGCTTCCTCCATCCACATGTAGATGCCTTTGCCAACATCCAATGTTATTAACTGAACACAGACTTAAGTGTGAAGCCAAATATCTGCATCTATAAATGAAACTGAAGTTATCACAGAAATCCCCAAGAACAAGGATAAATCCCACTTTTGAAAAGCTGAATTAGTTCACTGAATACCTGAAGAAAGCCATTAGGAAGATGCAATTCACATGCTTTCACCATCTTCCAAAGCTTTCTTCAAGTAGAAGGAATAATCAGAGGAACCCTGAGCCAAAGTAAGCAGCCCATTAAAGGCAGAGGTGTGGGCAGTGTAATTTTTCAGTACCTGATTAGGACAGTAAACATCTTGAATTTCACTGCAAAGCAAGGTCATTACTGTAATTCATACTATCCATGCGCTAGAAGAATAACTGATAGCATCAGCAGGTGTTATAGCTTCCCCATATAACCATCACCTTCATAACCCTTGTGAGAATTACATGGTTTGGAGATTATCCCACGCCATGGTTAAAGCACACCCATGTCAGCCCAAGCAAAGCTGCATGGAAAAAGGGGCACCATAGAGCAGAGCGTGTGGAGCAACTCGAGTGACTTTAGAAGGGATACAAGGCTGAGTCTGGAACAAACCCTGCCATGGCCAACAGCAGCAGCCCAAAGACAGATGGCAGGAGGAGGTACTGACATGACAAAAGGCTTTATCTGCTTGACAGCAATCTAGCACGAACTACGCAAAGTGGTTTAGTTCTGTGTTGTGCTTCATCTAGTTTGCTGTCACACGGCACCAAGGAAACTCAGCAGTTCTGAGGTGCTAACACCAACAAAGCATGTGTGCCATATAGCACCCTGAGTAAAGCACTCAGTATGCAGGTCTGGCCATTATTTGAATAGCAAACATTGATCATGGTTCACCTTTTTGGGTTGTGGTGTGCTGTTTTCTTACACAGAAATAGTACGGGACATATACTGCAGGCTTTTTCTTTTGCAATTTTTTATTCAGACTATTGCCTCACCTTAAAACATGTTGTTAGTATGGTTTCTAAGTGAAATACATTTAGAAGTGACTCCATAGAAATGACCACCCTTTGTGACAGGCAACAGAAAGCACTTGCATTTAAAGTCCAAACCTCCTGAATTCTGTAGCGGTACAGTTTCTCATACAGGCGAACCTTTCTGATTGTTAAACAGCTCATCTAAATCTTTTCAGGCATACTGCTCTCATCCAATGCCTGTGGAGAAACCCTGCAACCCAATCTAGCCATTCCTGAAAGCAGGACTGACATCAAGAAGCTTTGACAAACTGATACGCAGATGTATCATTCTTGAGCACCAAAAAATCAGGTTTTGATATTTAACAGGAAATGGCCTTTGGGTTGTGTGTGCCTCTCAGTACTCACATGAAAACTTAAAAAGGCTAAAGATGCTCGGCTCCTACGGTTGACCGAACTACATACGAAACATCTGCAGGCAACAACTCTGCCCGAGTCAGCTCGCAGATGTGAGGACAACTAATTCTTCAGCAGTGCGCTCTCAAAACCAAAGAGGATAGGGTAAGAAAATTCTTCTCTATTTCTTCCAGTGAAGCCCACAACAAACCAGGTAAGGAAGAAAAGCTGTACAAGTCAAGGGCAGAGAAGACAGAGGCTAGAAAAGGGAGACGGAAGGAAATAGATGGCAACGTCAAGCTCAGTGAGATTTGAATTTAAAGGTATAATAAAGCACAGCAGCACAGGAAAGCCCATGCGAAAAAGTCATCACTTTAGGAAAAGAATTTGAACAGCATGGGAAAAATCAAAGACAAAACCAAAACTGTATGGAGATGCATTAAACATCAGGTACTAAAGTATATATTTTAAGGTTGCTTCCTAAGTGAGCATCTACCCAGGCAACAGTTCCATAGAATAAGAACACTTCATACTGTATTTAGAGACTATCACAGTGTGTGAATAGAAAAGGGACCAGAGCCATAATAAATAAATAAATAAACAAATAAATAAATTAAAATAAAATAAAATAAAATAAAATAAGTAATAATAAAAAAATCTCATTTCTGGCAGTTCTTTTGAGATCTTACCTCTTTGATTTTAAAATACAGAAATGTAATGGGCGGGGGGGAGAAAGCTGCAATTTTTGCCCTAGAATTCAGCATTTCTTGCAGTCCTCAGATTTTACTTTTTCGAGCCTCTTGCACATCATTACTTCAATGCATTTGTTCTGTGGCAGTGGTAGGAGCCTCTCATCTAAAGTAGAGTTCATTGTTTTACAAACACTAACCCTTTTTATCCCATGTATTTTCCTGTTAAAAGCATCATCATTCAGTGAGCAGAGGAATCCTCCAACTCTGTATACTCACAGATACGTTTTTTTCACAGACCTTCAAATACGTGAAAGTAAGAATTTTTATCCTAAGCACCGAAATAAGACACCATGTATGCAGCTACTTACATTAAAGCCTAAG
>JAVHNF010011360.1:0-17680 GCA_034783455.1 Micropsitta finschii | reverse complement strand
CCTTCCTAATAACCTAATCTAAATCTATCGTCCTTCAGCTTGAAGCCATTCTCCCTTGTCCTATCCCTGCATGCACTTGTTAAAAGTCCCTCTCCAGGTCTCTGGAGAGGTGCCCTTTAGGTACTGGAAGGCTGTTGGAAGGTCTCCCCAGAGCCTTCTCTTCTCCAGACTGAACAACCCCAACCCTCTTAGCCTGTCTCCATAGCAGAGCTGCTCCAGTCCCCATGTCATCTTCATGGCCCTCTCTGGACTCATTTGAGCAGGTCCATGCCCCTCTTACGCTGAGGGTCCCAGAGCTGAATGAAGTGGGGTCTCACAAGAGCAGAGTAAAGGGGGAGAATCACCTCCCCTTGACCTCCTGGTCAAGGGATGCTGCTTTCTGGGTTGCAAGCTCACACTGCTGGCTCATGTTGAGCTTATCAATCAACATCCCCAAATCCTTCTCTTCAGGGCTGCTCTCAATTCATTCTCGGCCCACCCTGTAGTTGTGCTTAATTCATATACTCATCAACACCCTTTACAAATTTCACTCATGCACATTTGAACTCTGGTGAAACAGAATGAACAAAATACATTGCTTTCTAGTTGAAAAGTAAATGCTTGGTCTTGTTCATTTTCTTTGCAACTGCAGCTGGAAGTAGTGAACTCTCAAAGACACATTATTTCATAGAAATATGGTAACGTAAATAAGTCTGAGTTATGCTGCTATGCAAATACTTTGACTTACGGGTGATATTTGATTTACAAGTGAAGATGTAGGACAGAAACACTGCTCAACAATAAGCATGCTTTGGTATGCATCTCTCTACTAAAATTCCATCCTTTTCTTGAGTGCAAGGTATGAATTTGGTTTTCACATACATCAAAGTATTTTTTAATCCTTATTCAGCCAGTGAATGTACTCAAGTGAACTTTTGTACCTGCAGTGAATGTCATGGTTTTCAAGAACCTACTTCATTAATCACAGGATCGAGACTTTGGATACAATTTACACTTCTCCAGAGTCATTGCTGAAACTTGCATAATATCACAATTGCAGTAGATTTGTTTTAATCACAATCTTAGTTTGAGAGAGAGAGTTGTCAAGGACCTGAGCATTTGGGTAGATCTGAAGGGAACCCACATCACAATTAAGAACTCTCTTAATCCTGTTTTGCAGAGCACATCAGATCCTCCAGTAACAAGAGACAGCAGCTGCATGAGATGCAACTGAACGGAAATTGCGGCACATAACTCAGTCTACATGCCCATTCAGTCCTTGGTCCATCTCTTGTGACTGCCAAAAGCATTAATTACTACCAGGGTTTTTTGTGCTGATCTGTGTGCTTGTTCATTACAAGTGCAAATAACAACATTGCCTGTATTCACAGAGACAAAAAAGAAAAAAAGACTTTAGCTTGCTAGAAAGGCAGGATTTGGTGCAATGACTTAAATAATGATGTTCCATATTGCCTTACTAGTCCTTTCACTTAGTTGCTACTATGCAGAGCCAGCATGTTTCATCATTCACTGAAGAATATTAGCTTCATAAATAAGATCAAAGACATAGATTTTTTTCCAAGCAAGAATACAGTAATGGCCAGAGCTTTTCAATCCTCAAAAATTTTTGCAATTAAGTAGACTTTTTCTAAGGAAACTTCATTTCAAAGCATACTGGCTTTGGTACGTCACCCACTGCAAAATACGTAAAAGGAGCTTTTTCTACTTTTAAAATAGTCAATTTGACAAACATAGATCAGGCCTTATAGGGCTTAGTTTACAAGTACTCAGCTTACACATTTACATCTATAGTGCTAAACCATCCTGTTGCTTCCTAATCCTTGAGTCTCTCAAGATGACCTTGTCAGAGATTCAGTGTTCTTGTTCTTCCATCACAGACTCAGAGAAAATGGAGCTGAAAGGGGAAACCACTTTGCCACCTTACTGCAAGGTCAAATTAGCAGTGCGTAAGACATTCCTGACAGACTGGCATTTTATTTGGAATTTCCAGTGATGGAGAGCCCACTCTGAGACAGAACTCCAGTTTGACAGTGTTTACTATTCTGAAGATTTCTCCAATGATCAACATACTCCTTTCATGTTCATCTACTATATCCATAGAGAACCCACAGAAAAATCTGTTCCTCTCTTCTTTCCAGCTGTCTTCTAAGCGTTTAACAACCATTTCTACGCACCTCATTTACCTCTTCACGGTCCAAGACACATTCTGACTACTGTGCTGTTATGGGATACAGAAAGAGCTTTCTGTCCCCTCTCTTAACACATCAATCATAATTTGGTCCTGTCCTTATCATAGTGCATACAATTATCTTACTCCCTTTTGTCTGACTGTTTGTTTCCTCCCTTCCCCCCCTGAGCTTTGTGTTTACTAAGCAGAGATAGTGTAGGGATCATGAGATCTCCATCCTAAGTGGTAATAAGAATTTGACTGTATAAGACCCTCAGCAACCTGCTCTAATGACAAAGCCCTGCACAGAGCAGGCAGTTGGACCAGATGACCTCCAGATGTCTCTTTCAGACTAAATGATTCCGTGATTAATATTTGTAGCTTGAAACATTTAGGATGAATGTCCAGATTAGCCTTTAAAGAAGTGTCCGCTGCTCCACACTAATTGCCAAGCAATGTATTACGTGTAATATCTTTCTCCTCTCCCCATGATAGATGAATCATTATTTCATTTCAAGGGAAAGGTGTGACACTTCACAAAACCTAGTGCAGTAGCACTGGTTTTCTGAATAAGTACGTCCTGAGGTTTAGAAGGGTGAGGGAATTACACCTTCTTTTTCTTCATTTGGACCTAGTCACAAAGTCTTTGCTTCTGATTACTTATTCTGATTGACTGCCACTGGGTTTTTCCATTTCAGATTTTAAATAGGTTTCCTTCCTCCTCACAGTGGCTGTTCTGCTCACAAATATTCATATACTTAAGCATTCTTATCTACAGTGCGGACTAAGCTCAGCATTAGTCAGCATAAGTTTTTAACTCTTGGCTTTGTGCTTTCCAGAGGCTAAGAACACAGCAGGAACGATGGCTGTCACTCTCCTGGGTGACTGCGTCACTGCCTCAAGTAAATGAAACCGCATTAATTATGAAAGAGTTAGCAATAAATAAATAAACTCTCATCTGTGAGGATTTGCTTTATTCAGGTTTATCTCTAATCAATTGCTTCTTCAGTAACTGTTGGAGTATATGGACAAAATTTCATGCTGGAACAACTACTGGAGTGCCTTTTTAAGAAACAGCTTTTTGTTGCTGATTACATTTTAGTGGGTGAATAGAGAAATAAGAAGCCTACTGTCTAAGAGCTCTTGTCCCTTGCTCCCCAAATATAATTATTTCAGTTCGAATTCTCACCTTTTTTTTCACAGTAAGAGACATAACTCAGGATTTTAATGCACAATCCACTCTTTTCCCATCCATCGTAGCATTGTAATGCAGCAAAGGAGAGTGTTCTGCATTTCTTTAGCATATTCACCTTGCATATTTCACTTGCATTTCTTTTCCATATTCACCCAAATGGGACCAATCAACTATTAGTTAGAAAATGAGATTGGGAGTCATATAGAGTATGCTTCACTTTTCCAAGCAACTGGAACAGGAATTAAATGGGTACAGGCACAAATGGATCAAGACAGCATCTTTCTGCCAGTCATGCCTCTAGAAAAGTCACATTTCTGAAATGTATGGCACAGTCTCACTACAGATTGCAGGAACTAATAAAATGCGAGGTGTTTTCTGTAGGTATGGTTTGGTTTGAAGTGCTGAGTGCACCAAGGCAAAGCAATGAAATGTAATGATTGCAATATTGTGAAAGTTACGTATGAGATCTCCCCTGCACTCTTAAGCCAGTAACCTCATCACGTAGGCATTTTCCTCTAAGGAAAGCACTTTAATCATAGAACAACCATGAAGCATCTTTCCCTGCTTTGCTACGTGTATGAAACTGAGCTTAGCAAAGCACCATCCTTGATGAGTAGCTTTCTGTGTTTTCTGTGTGCTATTCACTAATTTTCAGTTCTAAGAGCTGATGCTAAATGCTAAATTAGTATTAAAAACATTAAATATCTCAAGATAAAATTACCCTCTTCACTGCCCTCCTTTCTTTATATGCACCAACAGATCAAAACGCTTACAGTTTTTTGTTTGGAATTTCTCTTATGCAAGAAGTACTTTAAAGAAGTCAATTTCCCATTGTAATGAAGTCCCAGGAGTGAAAGGACGAAGATAACTATTCACTACTCATCAGTATAAGGTTATTTCAAAAATGGAGTTATGTATAGCCCAACTTTTCCTCTCCTGCCTTGTTGGGACCCTTTATGCAACCATCAAATATCTGAAAACTAATACACAAAAAAAAAACCTCCCCCAGTTTTTTAAGCTAATAAGAATTTACAAATGCTTGTACAATTTGCTGCCTGTCAGAGCGAAACTGGAGAGTGCCAGAGTTGTCAACACTTTTAAAACCTATGCATCATTCAGCCACATAGCTTCCTTTTTTCCCCTTAGTGAGTTGAGTCTGTCAAGAATAAGTTACTGCTCAGAGAAGATGGAAGAACAGTGCCGAATGATGCTGCAAACAGTGGCATTTGATGTTAGTCAAACCCTAAGTACCACATTATTATTTTTGGAGAGGCAGATAAAAGAGTACAGCCCTTTTGGGTACAGGAAGGACTGTTTTCCTCATCTGTCATGCAGACTGGTTACTTGACTGTAGGATCTGCATTTCCTGCTTGGATTATACTTGGACTTCAAGGAGGGCATTCACAGGAACAGAGAATGGCAATTGGTCCTTGTCACAGAAGGATTTGCTTGTGAGCAGGTGGTGATCTTGGAGCCAAATACAGGGCTTGAGGTACACTCTCTGGCAACAAGAGACAGCTCTCTGGCAACAAGCTCTCTGGCAACACCCCAGCCCCAGTATTCACAGGAGGATAAAGTCCTGGTTTCAAGCTTGAACTGTAATAACTCACATTTATTAAAATGTTATTAAAATGGTACTTTTCAGAGCTGCTAGGTACATCTTAAAGCATGAACCTCAGAGAAGGTCATTTATTACTGATGTATTTTTAATAGAACAACTGTCTCTGAGGAAATCGTTGATCTTCTGGCTAATGACCAGAATATGATACAGTTTAATTAATAATTGTATCAGCACCAGCTAGCCATTTGAAAAAGAGAATTTTCCTGACCTTTAAAGAATTTTTAATCCATTCAGAATCCACTTATGTTAGAAGCTGCACAAGAAGAAAGAGGCAAGTTTCAGGCTCAGAAAACTTTTAATAAGCACTCAATATGGATACAAAGTGAAAAATCTTCATGGAACCATTATATGTTATATATCATTATTTCTGCGTGCCACTGCAGTCAGTGAAACTGGAAGATCCCACCCCCTGCATACAATGAAGATGTGTTCACAAAGGGGAAGAATTACCTGTATGGCCTTTGCTTGCAATATGTTCTTGTTCTGTTGCCTCTTTTATTTTGAGCCTTTAAATAACCTGCTTGCATATACCCCTGACTGGACAAAAGTACATGGCACACTGACATTGAGTCGAGCAAGAGAGCAAAACCAGGAGAAGAGGAGGATGCCAATAAAAAGAAACAATAAACAATAAAGTCCAGTTGGTCTTAGTGAAAAAGGACCTCACTGGAACAAACATGGCTCAAAGATTATCTCATACATTTACTGACTGGGTAGTTAGCTGGTAGGAAATCCTGACAGGCTGATGCTTCTTTTGAACAGCAAAGATTTGGAGAATATAAAATTAAAATGTTTTATATATATTTAGAAAAATGAGGCAACAGGTTGAGGACAATGAGGTAGCCCAGAGGAAACCAGAAATATAATCTGAGGAATACTGACAGTTAAAGCCTAGTAAAGCAAAAAGGCAGCATAACATAAGGATACACTAGAGAGCAATGGAAATGTTACTCCATACAAACAGCAGTAATACTGTAAATCTGAGAAAACTGCAGATACATTAAACGATCAAGGGAGGACAAACAAGCACCACCTCACATAGACTATTTACAGTGGTAATAGTCTCTGTGCATGGGACAATGTAAGAACACAATAGATTTATTTATAGATGTCTACTCTAAATTATTCTGGCCATTATGTAGCCCCAGTTTACTGTCATACTTTCCCAACTACATTTTTTCTGCATTAGTACCTTTCCATATTAATACCTATTTTTCTGTATTAGTACCTATTTTTTCTTTATTGGTACTCTGAATTCCAGTAGCATATTCTGAGAGCCAGCTGGGAAGACAACATCAGCAGAGACCAGCAGGATCTACCCAGGGACACAATGCTACTTCCATGCTACCACACTGAGCCTGTGCCCATAGCAGGTGGCAGCTCTACACTGGCAAGTTAAGCAACACATGTTCCACAGACTACTTCTACCAGGTACTTACAAGTTCAAAAACAAGAAGCCATGTTGTACAGGGCCTGGCAGTGAATGTTTCCTGGCAGAGGGACATGTGGAAAAAACAGTTACTGATTTCTGCTGTTTATGGCATCATCACAAGTGTTCTTCTCAGCCCCTGCGGAGCTACCAGACTGTGCACATCTGCCCTGGTAGGAGCCTACAGAGCTTGGGACAGTTCTTTGGCATCTTTCCCCTCAGGCCCCAAGATGCAGGCTGGCATCCCTTGCAGGCTGCCACCCAACCAGCTGCCTAGGCAAAAAGCCAGACTTCCTATTAAGTGAAGGGCTGCTCCCTCTCAAGAGCACTTGATTGTAGGTTCCTTTCACATCACTGCACTTCATACACTTAAAAGCAACAACAAAAAGAAGTGGTGAGGACATGCACATCCTGGGAGAACCATCTACTTTCTGAAAACCTTTCACTGTCTTGATTCCCCAAAATGGCTTTCCCATTTGTAAGTACAAAGACCAGAGTCAGGGCTGGATGTCTCTTCCAATGTGGTTCAGTAAGAAAAATATGATAGAAACTACTACAGTCTGTGGATAAAATAGCAAATCACAAGTAGAAAAGAAGCAATTGAACTTAAGGCTCCTCCAAACACAGCCTCCTCCTTCAGTGCCAGATAATCTGGCCAAGGAAGGTATTTCAGTTAAGTGCATTACAAAGAGAAAAAGCAAAAAGGAATCAAATGAGACGCCTTCCCTGACAGGCCTTGCCTCTGAATCAGAGATTCAAAATGTACCTTCTGTGCCTATACTGCTCACAGTTTTCTAGACAATAAATCTGTTTGTTTTTCACTACTGCCCCTACAAGAGTGTCAATCACCACTTCCTTCCACATCTGCTCTTTAATTGGGCTCCCCATCTGCAATGTCATACCTGTCCTTGGGGCTTGTGTTTTTCAGCACGAAAGCAAACCATGAAAGACTCTGCTGTGGCGAGCTTAACTGTCTCAGAGGAGCAGGATTTTGACCTCTTTCCCTACCCACTCTTTAGAGATTTGCATCACAACGACACTTCTAGTGCCCACAGCTGCAGTGCCAAACTCCTGGACCACATGTGATCCTGACCTTGTGCAACTCAGACGCTGCTGAGGAGGAGACAAAGGAAGTAAATAAATTAAATCCACACAGAGTCATAGCAACCACTGTTCTATCCCATAATATCACCTCTTTGCCTGGGCGGAGTGAGGAGTGGTGCAGAGAGGACCCAGAACAGGAAGCCCTGAGGAAGCATTCACAAGATGACTCTGGTTCTGACAACCCAAGGATGCTCTGACTGAAGCAGGCGGTGCTGCACTTGCCTTTGGTATGTTTTAGCTGATCCTCAGAGGGCAATTGCCCTTTAGAGTGATTTGCACAATATGGTCTGGACAGATACTTTTTCCCATTTTCCAGCCAAGAAGCCCTGAGAGGCCAATGAAGAAGGGAAACTAACTTCTTATAAGCTTTTTTAATCACATACTTAGGGCAAGATAAGCCAAGTCTGTGAAAGAGGAATCTAAACGAGCACAACAGTGACATCCAGAGGGCAGAGAGCAGCAAGAAGTGCTTTGTGAAATAGCAGCAAAAGAATAAATAGCAAGTGAAACAGAACAAACCCAACAGCACTTGAGGTGGGTTTCAAGTCAATTGATGGTAGGCATCTCACCACACACAGGTGCTGCCCTATCTACAGATCTCACTCCCCAGGAAAAACAAGGCATAAGGAACACTTAGATGTAGAGGACTAACAACCTTCCTTTTGTAGTCCAAATGAAGCTGCATCTTCCTACAATAAACAGAGCAGAACTGCTCACCAGACACAATGCTACACAAATCAGGTTATGTCCCGAGTAGCCTCAGTGTTCTGAGGTGACAAGAGAGCTGGAGCAGCACTATCGGTCTGTGCAGACTTGCCACCACTGCTCCAAGTGAACATCCCTGCTCTTTTGTCTGCAGCACCGTGCTTGTTGTGAGCTTTTTCTGTAGCTTTGGCTGTCTGGAATAGCTTTTTGGTTTCTCCCCATTGCATGAGTGCTCATGCCATTACTTAGTCTCTCAAGCTATTCCCCCAATCTTACCAACTCCTCTCTCCCCCTCTTCTGAATCCGTGATTCTACATGCTTTTAAAAAACAATACAACCCAAGGTTGTACAGAAGCGGGCTGCTGGTTTCTGTAGCACACCTGGTTTCACCAGGAGTAACCAAGTTTGTTTGTGCTAAGGGAACCTCAAGCCCGCAGGATCCTTATCATCATGCACATAACACGTGGTGTTTCTGCTACTACAAGAGCAGGGACTTCAGACTCCTACATATGAGACAAAGAACGCTGTGTGGGGGACAGACGTGCAGTATGTTTGACACATCCAGATCAAACTGCGATGGTATTAGATCAGGTTAGACTTACTGCACATGGCAGCAGGTGCAGGTTTGGGTACAGCCCTCCTGCAGGGCAGGCTTCAGCAGGCTGGGTTTCACTCATCTGCAGGCTTAGCAAGACTTCTGTTTCCTCCGGCAGGGATAGAAATCCCAGAGGGGGAGACCATTATCCTATTTACTGAGTCATGATGATTCACTTAGCATTCAGCTTCCATCAGATACAGCAGCTCCTGGAGTTTAAACTAAATCTGTTTCCATCCTGCTGTGATTTCAAGTTTCTCATTGGTTTATTCAGCTTCCCAGAAACTTCCACTTTCTGAGGCAAGAAAGCAAGCCTGGATGTTTGTTTATTTACTGTAAGCTTGCTTTAAGTTTAAAGTACAAGGAGACTTAGTGGGGTAGGGATAAAACATGCCATATGGCTAAAATCTGTAAGAACTACTTGTCTTGTTCTGAGAAAAGTTCTTATGTAATTGAAGGATATGTTCTAGCCTACCAGGAAAAGAGCCTCAAGGAAAGGCATCTTGCAAATGCCCTTTCTAAAAAATCCAGCTAACCTAAGGCTGGTAGCCAGTTACATTCAGGGTCTGCCTGAGGTGGGGATCAAGCAGACAGCTGTAACACAGTTAGTGAAGGGCAAAGGTACAGCTACAACCCAAGTGCCAGACGTAGCAGAGATGCACAGCAGCTGTAACCCTGACCACCTCTGTGACAGCAACTGAACAGCTGGGAGAAGAGAGTGTGAAGACTGACACTGAAGTGACAGAACCAAGCCCCCTTAGACTGATCTAGAACAAGGAATGATGCCAAGCAGAGTCTACTTCTCTCCCCAAAGCCCAGCGCTACAGAAAATCCTGTGCTGTGCCCAGCATCAGATGAAGCGAGCAGCAGAACTGCGGTTCTTTCCCTCCACCCTGAAGGGTACCTCATAAATTCTCAGTGTGCATCTGACTGCGCCTCTGTGCATCTTAGATGGACACAGGCATACTCAGAGCACATTACTTGCAAATGTTTAGGAGGACCGCTACTTCCAGCTCCATATCAAACCATGCCATCATTTGAAGTCAATGAAAACTCCCACAAATATCAAATGGGATTTGGATTTCAAGCCATAAATCCATCTCCCCCCCATTCATCTTGGAAAGCACGGTTTGAACTTGAAGACACACTATGAATTATGATTTCTGCTAAGCAAGACAGGCATAACAGTTTTAAAGGATTAAAATGCTATACGTGAGCTGTGTTCCAACCACATTCCTTGAAACAGATGCTACTGCCCCACTTTGATACACTCTTTCAGGTTCCCCTTACTGCCTGAGAAAAGAGGTTTCCCACGAGCCCTTTAAAGAATATCAAACATTGCAAACCACAGGAGCACGTTTTCTGAAAAGCACTCTACAGTGAGCAGAACTAATTCCAGGAGGAGGCAGGTTAGCACTGATTATACATTTCCAAAATACATTTTGACAGCTCAAGTGGCTTGAAGTATTTTTCATGGCAAAGCAGCAGCAATAAATACTGACTTTGACCTCTGCTGGTGCTTCAGTGCTCCTCAAAGTCTATGGATCCTGCAGGTTCCCATCCTTCAGAGCTTAGACTGACTTAGAGCAGAGACCTAAAGTGCCTGCATCCTGGCATGGGAACATTACATCTGTGAGCAATTCAGGACCAAAAAGCTATGCCAAAGCCCCCAGGCTTCTTAAGGCAGAGTTAGGATCAAAAAAGTCGTAAGATCAGAACTGGTTCAGCTCTCAGCTCTGCTGCAGAACATCCAGGACTTGGTCCAGCTCCAACCTCATGAAGCACAGGTGATCTGAAGTCTCCTTTGAAGGCTTTAAAGCATTGCTGAGTGATTGATGAGAGACAGAAGACCTTACTGCTGAATGAGCCTGGCATTTTCTTGTGCTATTCTATACATTTATTCTGAAGGGCAGCTGTCTGCAACTGTTCAAGGAAGAAGCACCTTGCATGAATTAGAAATTTTTTGTCTTAGGGCTGTATCAGAACAAGCTCTGCTCTTCAGCCAGCTTTAGACAAGAATATTCTTCCAAGTTTTGACACTTTGTTTATACTAATTAAGAAAAGAAAAAATCAGTGAGTGCAATACCACTGGTGTCTGCTGAAGCAGGAGAAGCTTTGGCATCTACTGCTGTGGTGAGGTTTTCTGCAAAGGGCTATTGCCATGGCTGGTGAGTGGAAGGAGGAAGCAGAGAGCACAGGTTGACAGTTTGCACTGCCAAGTCCTTTCCGAAAATCAGAAGGTGTCTGATGCAAGTGTCAGTAAGTTCCCTGAAAGGCGACTGCTCTGGATTTGACTGTGCTTAATAGGAAAGATCTGTGGTAAACTGCACTGGAAAAGCTGCTTAAGTGGTAGTAAATGCCAAACTGGCAAACTCCACAGAAAGCAAGGAGACAAGTTGGTTGTTCTGCTCTTTATTAACCCTCAGGAAAGCTGATACAACTTCACCAATAAAGAGGAAAGTAAAACCACACATCTAACAAGGAATTCTTTAAATGGGATTTTAAGTTAATAGAATCAAGCAGAAAATATAAAATACAAGACATATTAATGATAGCTCTATAATATTCACACAGGCACAGGTATATGGAAACAAATCATTAAAAGTCATAAGAGGAGCTGGCAGTATTACATAGCAAAAGAGAGCTGAAATAAATTCAATAACATTTTAAGTTTGATAAAAGAGGAATTATGTTCAGAAATGGCAGAATTTATATTCTCTTTGCTTCAGTCTTCACAAGAACAAAGAATAGTGGCCAAATATCTATGAATTATTTGACATCTCCTTTCTCCATCTGGCCTGCTTTCCCTCCTCTGATTATCTGAGGTGGTGGATGGCTTTCACCCAGGGGTTACTATGAAGACAGCTAACACACTCTGTGAACAGTCTTGAATTCTGGAGGACAGGAAAGGTCCCACAGCAATGGTTATGGTGCTTGCTCTTCCCATCAAGTTACAATAAATTAATGCAAAAAAAAAAAATTAAGGTCCTGTAAAATAATGCATTAGTTACCTTAACTGTGACAGGAGAAAAGCCAAATGCAGATCTAATAAAACTACTACATGCCTCTGACTTGAATGATGGACTAGCAAATAAGCTTCTAAAGAGCACAGACCGAAGCTTTATACCCTGTTTAAGGGCAGGATTAAAACTCAGAGTGCTTCTCCTACTTATTAAAATCAATCTCAAGTCAACAAACTATAACTAATTTTGAGAAGTGCAGGATACCACACTGGAGTGGGAAGGAAAGAGGATGAACTGTACTCACATAGAAGGGGAGGGCTCCTTTGGGCTGCAACGTTGCAATGAATGGGCACAGGGGCTATCCCAGGCATATAAATACCAATTAAAAAGGCATCCACAAAAAATATGATTCAAAAATGATGAAGGTAAATTCTTTTTAGGTACATGAGAGGAAAAAAATCATTTACAAGATGAGGGAGGTGGTTAAACCTCTATCAGCACTGGATGAGCACAGACAATAATGTGTCCAGTCTTGTAGAAATTGCACTGAATGAAGAGTGGGTAGAAACTGAAGAGTTTGGAGTGGAGTAACAGAAATTATCAAAGGTTCAGAAATATCATTTGTTAGGAAAGGATTTAAGAGCTGGATCTGTTTCATGTCCAGAGAAAAAGCAAGAGGAAAACAAAACAGCCATCTCCAAACATAAAAAGGGATTTTTATCAAGAGAGAAAGCAATCAATAAATCATACTCCATATCCACCTGGGAAAGGCAGGCAGTTAGTTGAATTTCTTCTTAAAACCCACCACTATTGCTATAAAAGCGATGGACATCTGTCAGATTTTACAGGTAAAACTAATGGCATCTCAAAGCAGGGTAGCAGGTTCCTTGACATCTCTTCTGGAAATTGATTTCTCTGATTTCAGTAACTTTAATTACATTATTTTATCTGCCCTTGGAATACTTTTACTTCAAACTTCCCACACTACAACTCCTAGCAAGAAAAACAGAGGTCCTTTCCCTTTGAAACCACTTTTCTCCACTGTATTACTGTGCATAATGGCCATGTAATTAAGTGTCAGCAGGACTAAATGTTTTCTGTATTTTAGTTCCCAAGCATTGAAGCAACAGACTTACAGTTGGTAAATGTAGCACAGTTGTTGCTTTTGCTAATGAGAGGCAAAAAAGGTCAACATCAATACAGAGGGAAAATGCTCAATATGAAGTGTGAGGATAAAAGCAAATGTTAAAGGTAGAAATGTAGATAACCAATGTTCCTTAGCAACCCCGAGTGACAACCACTACAGAGACATACAGCAGCTCACCAAGAAAGATGGTGAGGTAATGTATGTCTCTGTAGTGAATTTCCGTTTCACTGAAATTCAATACACTGTGTATTCCAGGCTTAATTACTACTTATTTTAGCTTCTTCACATTAAATACATTCACGTTACCCCGATTCCTCTATTAATTGAGGTATTTATGGATCCATGTTAAATATTCAAAGCTACTTAACCCAATGAAGTTATGGTGCATATAACAGAACAGTCGATCGTTTCCTACAGCAGAGTATCTTGTACGATGCTTGCAGTCCCACTCCAAACCTGTGTTCACTTCCTCCACTCTCTCTCAGCAGCTGGATACCCTCTAAACATGACATCTCTCCCTCCTCTCTGAAAATATGTGAGTTTTCTCCATTGAACAGAAGAAACCTTTAATTCAAGATTAATATCAGGGCCAATACTACACAATGATTTATTCACTCAGACATAAGACATGTGCCAGAAGCCTTAACCAATTGGGAGTTATTCAGCCCTGAAGGACTGTTTGAACAGTTTTTCTCCTCAAAACATGCCATTAAAACTAATCTGCATTAAAACCACCACAGACCCAGCCTTCCTCTCACCACCTGGCAGACACCAATCAGCTGGATAAGATGTGAAAAGGGTTGTCTGCCCCAGGAGAACAGAGATGCTGTGCTCCACCAACCCCTGCTGAGAACAGAAGGCAAAGCAACCCATGAAATTTTACAGTTCTGCTCTTTCAAGAGGGCAATGAAACAACCATGACACAGTTCTTTGTTAGCCAAAACAATCCAATGGTGAATATCAGTGAGTAAATCCTAACTATTTAAGAGTGACGGCATATATTTCCAAGAGGCATCAGAACCAGTAATTGCCAAGCCTTCAAGAATGAATAAAGGAGCAAATCAGCTGCTGCTATCTCAGCTTCTTACCCTCAAAGAAGCACTTAGAGCAGCGCTTTACCCTTGCTCAGAAAAGGCAGAGCTGCACAAGACTATTTTTTCCCAGGATGAAATCTCTGCAACGCTTTAAGGCAAGAAGTTAGGAAAAGTCAGGTGAGGGCCATGTAGGCCAGCCATTTCCATTCTTTATGGAAACATTCTCTGGGAATGTTTTGCATCCCATCCAAATGCTGTCCAAGAGAAGACTTTCTGCTTCTCCAAGAGAATATTCACATCACAGTTTGCCCCTGCACGGAGTTTCATCTAGGCCCACTCATTACTCAAGAGTTGAGAACAATATTGACTGGGTTGGCTTCAACCTTCTCTCTTTCTTACAGCTCAAATTGGAAAGAAAATTGCTGAAAGAAAAAAAGTGGAAAGAAGAGTGCTGAAATTGGAAAGAAAAACTTCTGGGAGAATGTCACACAACCAGATAGACCCCAAGTGATCCAAATGTTCTTAAACCAATGCTCAGTAATTGATTGAAGCAGTTTAGTTGAAGTCTTGCTTCAGCTGGAGCTAATTTGGTTTTTTTGCAGAAAGTACAAGCTATTTGACAGTCAAGAACTTTACATGATCAGAGTGCTTTCCTACCATCAGAGAATCAGACTTCAGTTTGCAGTGCATGTCATCTCCCACAGTGACACACCAGTGATATAACATCTTCTGCACAAAGACAGGCAGAGAAGAGCCAACAGTGGAGATTTCTCATGTGCTTGAGAATGAAGTAGGGAACTGCCAAACCTAAGTGTTTTCTGTTCTGTGAAAGAACAGACTCCAAGATATTTTGATATTGAACCAATAAAATGTTCAGGATACTATGGAGCCCAAAGTGAGCTGGACAAGGTTTGGAAAAGGTTCTAAGAAGATTCAGTTAAGGAGCTCCTGGAGAAAGAAAGTTAGATTGGAAGCAGAAAGAGAGCTACTAGGAGGATGCTGAGCCAAATGAGAAAAGAGTAGGTCAGCAGGACCCAGGTACTCCTTGACACATATGCCGGTAACAGATAGCGAGGGAATTACAGATGGGTAGTAGGCTGTCTCAGTTCATGCCCCTACAAGCATTGCATTTTTCCTGATGGACAGAGCTAAGAGGTCAGGACAGGAAAGAGCTGGCTTTGCCCCTCACTGACCTCCACAGGCACCTCACATTAAGAGTAAATAACAGTGGATTTACTATGCAACCTGCATGGACAGAGTTCAGTTTTGTGCTGTAAACTGTGCTACAGAGACATGAGCACTAATATTTAATCCCATTCCACTGCTATCCTAAATATGTCCCAGATGATTAAAGACAAGAGACACAGTTTTTTGCGAGCTGAAGGTCAGCTGTCTGCAGGCATCTGTCAGCAGTCAGAAATCACTGCTTAACAAGTACCTTGTGATGCTGTTCTCTGAAGAGTTCCTGATGCAGCCATGCATCAGCTACTGACACACTGATCTGCCACTAGGAGTACTTCAACATCCTTGACTTTGGAGGCAGATGAGACTTCTGAGTCACACTGTGCACTTCTCTGAGCACGAAGAAGAGTGCTCAGCTGAGGTCATATCTTCCCCCAGGACTCTCCTAAGTGATTACAATGGAGAACAGTGGCTTACATTGTATGGTGTGGGTTTGGCAGGTTACCAAATCCCAAGTTTGTAGAATTAATAGATTGTTTTTTCAGCTTGATGCTGAACTAGACAATGTGATTGATTGAACCAAATCACTTCATGTTTGTGTCATGTGCCTCTCCTGCAAGGCAGGTAAGGGTGGATTGGAGCTGAGGAAACTAGCAAGAGCTGCTCTGAAAAGATGGATGTCAAGTGTCTCCAGCTGCTCATGCCAAATCCAGAATTGGATCATTTAACATTTTGGCTCCCACATTTACGTTAGAACTTTTATTTTTTAATCTTTTGCAGTTATTTTGTCACAGAAGACTCCAAAACATCAAGCATCATGTATGAGCAATGGGGAGGTCATGAATTCTATATAAACAGAAAGTGTAAGAGAGCTACTTTTTCATTTCCTCACATTGAAGAAAAAATTTCTACCATCAGATTTTAAGAAATGTTTGAGCATAGCTAGGATTCCAGCATCCTCATAAAAATGTTACTTGACAGAGCAGAAGTACTACTCAAGCTGATAGAAGAGGATAGTTTTCTTTTGGAAACTACTGATCCAGTAGAACTAAAATGGTCTCTGGCCCTTGTGTTCATCCTGCCAGACTGTCGTGGTTTAAGCTGAACCCAGGACACAGACCTCCTCATGGAAAGCACTGCAGCCTGCTCCCTGTCCATGAGCCACCACATGCCCCAGGGCAGCTAGTTCCCATATCACTTATGTCTTTTGGGCAGCCAGCAGTTCCCAGGCCACTGGGGATGCAGCATCATTTCAAAACCATCTGCAATAAACACTGTCATGTTCCAGAACAAAACTACCACCAAGCAACAGTTCTCTTTGAACAGGGGCATTTTAAAGGACCTTGAAAGTGTCCTGCAGGATGGTTAAAGACTTGGAAGTACAAAGAGTTCCAGAACTGGTGAACTTCTTAATCAAGCATAAATGCAAACTGGTTACAGTAAACATAAAGGGGAGTCATTATGTAGTATAAAAAGTGTATTTGTTATCTGGATAAAAAGGTAGCAACAAGTACATCTAGGTTCCTGCCCCCTCAACTGAGTCATAAGCCAAGGAATCAGATCTGGTTCTTGAAACATTACCTACAACAACAAAAAGGAAAAGGAACAAATATCACCTCCCCCATTATCCCATGGGAGTAAAAGCATCAAACTGCAGATCAGAGACATAATAACAAGGTCTGGAGGAGATTAAATGAAAGTTCAGACAATAACTACCATGACTAGAAAAGGAAGACCTGTGCAGCAGGAGATAGTCACATTAGCAGGGAACCTGTGCATACTATTGACTTCTCCTGGGAAAAAGGGAGGCCAGCTGTCTTTGTCAACACCAGGAGATGGAGAAAGTCTCAGAAGGATGTGGGAGGGAGCATGCCAGAGCACAAGTTCAGCTATTACTCAGCAGTATGTCCTGAGATGTCATAACCAAGCATACATTGAATGAGTGCCACTTCTGCTAGCATGGTACAACTTGAGCATTTCACAACAGAGAAGTCAGCACTGCACCACATCACCCATCCTCTCCCATGCTGGTAACAGGAGACAATGTTGTGTACGAGCTGCCACATACTGCTCCAGCTCTAAATCCTGCTGCCTCTGATACTCCTGCCTGATGCGACACATGCGCCTTCCCTGCACTCTCTTTTCTAACTGCTGAAGAGCAATCTCATTGCTGTGTAGGGTGCTTCCCAAGATGGACACAGGCTTCAGGCCAGCACCAGGCCCATAGTCTAAGACAAGGCAAGAAAGTATAACACCGTGGACACATGGTTTATAAAGAAGTCTAACTCCTAGACTTTTAGCTGTGTGCCCAAACTCAGGGCAGCAGAGCGCAGCCAGCTGTGTCCAGCAAAGGGTGATGGAAGCTCTTGTATGTTTAGTTGTTGGCTGTGCAGGAAGCAAGGACTGTAAATACAATAGATATTCTACAGATATTCTTATCTTTCTGAGCACAGAGCTGTGCTTCCAGAGAGGTATTAAAGTTTGTGCTGGGATGCAACCCAGTCAGGTAACTTCTAAAGAAAAATACAGATAGCAAGA
>JAVHNF010011333.1:5086-23462 GCA_034783455.1 Micropsitta finschii | reverse complement strand
GGATTGCCCAGACTTGTGACACAGTGCTAACCCATTTCACAATACACCTCCTCTGGTTTGGCTCACTGAGCTGCATCATGGCTTCAGAGCTGAGTTTAAGGTCTTGTATTTGGGGCCACAGTGTAACTGAGCCTCCATCCAAACCATCTAAACAGGGCTCCCTGCTAAAATGCACCCCCTCACCACCACCCCTATGCATGCATACACGTATCTCCCCACTGCTTCTAAAAAGCCTTAGCAAGGAAACCTCCCAACTCCACTGATCTTAAGAACAGGCTCTCATAAACTGTCTGGAAGTCAAGTCACATCTGAGGTAGGTCAAGTCACATTTGAGTCAAGTAACTCAACCAAATCCATTGCAATGTGCGGACAGAGCATGCAAGAATCTAAGTGAGGTTTAAACCTGCTTTGATTCTTCAGGCCTAAGATTGAAGCTCCTCATCTCCACAGAGCTCACGAAAGTTATCACTTGTTTCTAAAAATTCCCTTTATAAACTATGTGCAGGGGTAAAGTATACCTGAGAAACCTCCTCAGCTACTGAGAAATTAGCAGCATCTGTCCAGATTCAGAGAAAACCAATCTCTGCTTTTGAATTCTCTTCTTCCATTTCAAGCTTGCTTCTCAGAAGAACAAAAGAAAGTCTTTAATGCAGCTCACTGAATGGCATGTCCATGCACACACACAAAAAGTGTGCTTGACTTAAACAGCCTGAACAACTGAGAAGCCTGAAAAACTTCCAGCAGCACTCCTGGCAGCAGAGAAGTCAAAACCGGATGATGCTCACAAGCAAGATGTTTACAGTCTTAGAGTGGCTGAGCAGAGATTGCAGATGTAGCTCACTCCCTATGAGGCAAAAACCTGAATTATGATGGCATATCTCAGCCATGAAATTAAAACATAGTGCAAGAATTAAACTCCTAGCAGAAAATGGCTGAAGCATAGACAAGTTCCACAATGCAGTCAGTGCATGACAGCAGCGAACTGCAGAACTCTGCCTAGCTGATCATGAAGTACTTGCTCTGCACCGTCCCCTCTTTAGAAGGACTAGGGTAGCTGCCATTTGGTCCCACCACTCTTTCTCCTCCTCCCCCAACCCCAAGTTTATAGGGGTTCACAATTTGCAGACAGACTGGCTTTGTGCCATTATAATCCTGATTTTCTGCAAACTATCTCTTGTCCCCTCCTCTGCCATCTTTCCCAACCCAAAGTATCACAGAAACATTGTTAGAGAAGTTGCTTTTGAAACAGTGAACAAAACATTGCATTTATTTGGAGTTCTCCCTCTATGCTGGAATTGAGCTCAACTTCACAATCCATTATTAAAACCATTCTGCAGCAACATCTGCAGAGAATTATGTAAAGTTATCTCTGTGCACTGCCAAGCCAGTCTGAGGTTCATTCTTGCACTCACACCATCTGTAAAAATTAGGCAGTGCTTTACAGCTTGTGTTAACCCTTACAGATGCCCTTACCTCTCATGCATCAAAACACAACTCTAAAACTGATGTGGCATGCATGTCTAGACAGAGACTCACCAGCCCTCATCCCTGATGAGGATTCAAAGGACATTTGAGTCTCACAGAAGGCACAGAAGGAATTGCAGCCACTGTGTGCAGACCAAACTCAGCTTCAGCTTTGCTACATTACTCCAAATCCTGCCTTAATAGTAATCCAGTAATGATTTTTTTAAGGTAGAAATACAATTTTCTTCCTACATTTGTTGACCCTTTGGTTGGCATCTCTCAGCATCCCGAGCTGCAATAGCCAAGATGCCTCTATACTCAGAATCCACCTAGACTCCAATAACCCTCAGGTAATTTCGGTATAGAGCTACAACAGTTAGCAAGAGACAAAAGGTTCCACTTTTCACATATACATACACATGGCAAGATGATAGTTGCCAAACACATTGGTCACATGAGTGAATAAATAGCTAAAATACTACAATTGTAAAAATCATATTCTTGCTTTTAATTGTATTTGTAGTCCTCTCACCAAAAGGCTTTCAAAAAAGCAAAAAGACTTAAGGCAAGTGTTATCCACAACCTGCACCATGGGAAACTACTAGAGCATAGTTAAAGGACTGTCTTTTAGGCAAGTTTGCACACATCCTCACCCATCCACGCTTCAGTATTGTCCCTTTCTCCACACCAACAGGAAACATAGCTATTCCTGTTGAAGCCTACCTAATCATAAGAAGCTACAAATCACTTAAAGTGAAAATGCATAATCATGCTGGACATTGGTTTCTAATTCTCCTCTCAGCCATTAATTTCTCTATAGACTTTGATTGTCAATTTATGAGCTTAGCCAAAGTAAACAAGAAAGATAGCAACACTGTAAAAGTGATCAGGAATCTCTCCTGCACGAGTGGACTACCCATTCTTCTAAACAAACACTTAAACAGCACTCCACCTCTCAAGAGTCTTGGAAAAATCCCACTCAAGCAGCAGTCTGGTACATTTGACATGTGCTCTTTGGACTTCAGGGAGCTGCTCCCTTTTAAGTCCTTCTGCCTTGGAACTAATTCTTCAGGGTTATTTTGATCCAACAACTTAAATTGTCCTACAAAGCAGTACTAGATGCAATCAGGTCACTTCCAGACCTGGCACACAGAGCTTTTCATGCCAACAGCTTATTACTTTCCTTCAGACATGTGCCCTGCTTCATTAAAAAACAGCTAAGGTAAGCGTATTGCTACGCAGATGAAGGCACTTGCTTTTTCCACCCCTCTAGAGCTCTTCCCACACAGTACATGTACATTTGATACACATAAGGAAATCAGTCAAAATTGGCTTGGACAAACCTCTAAAAAACATGCATAAGCAGAAATATAAAGGCCCCAGAAGTTGCATTTTGCAAGAGGGATTTTCTGCAGTAAGCATATTCTCACACCCACTTCCTAAAAATACACTACAGTGTCCGTATACTATTAGACACTATCACTGTACATGCTGGCTCTGCTCTCTGTGAAAGGATCCTTCAGCCCAACACACTTGGCAAAGGTGCTGGGTTGAAAACTGAATTTACATGAAGGCCAGTGTCCGATTTCTGAGCATTTTGTCCTTAGACTCACAGAAGAGGCATCTTTCTTTTACATATGGAGATACACACGACAGACCTTCCTAGAGTGGAGCTGACTACAGCTTGGGCTACAGAAGTCTGTATGTGAGTCACTGCACAGCAGACCAAGGCTGTCATCTCAGGATGAATTATTCAAGTTGGTGAAATATTAAAGGCAGCTTTCATCTTTGAACACGTAACGTTTCCAAGCCTGTGTGCACTGCAGACTTCATTGCAGCCACCACTCAGCCATGAAGCAACATTTGCCTCGTTTTAAGGATGGAACTGGGGCTGAAACAAAGACAAGGAAGAAAAATGTGCTTGTGGCACACATCCTACTTTAACACAATTAAGATCCACAGCACAGGTTCACAGCTTTTTATGTGCCATACCTAGAGCAGATTGGGCCACATACTAGCTCAACCATGTTTTATGGTCATTCTAGCCAGTTCACATCCTAAAGCTACATGCTAGAAGCATGGTTTGCATGTGCAACCCCACTTCCCATGGTAGCCTCATTTTGCAAAGTGTTGCAAGCCCAAATGTCTATGCCTGATTGCTCTCACAGCCAAGAGTGAAGGTTGCTATACTGCTTACAACTACTGTGGTTGCACTCCAGGGACTAAGTGCAGCTTTAGGAGCTCAGGAATAAAACTCACCACCTCAAGTTAGTGCTGAACTCCAAGAGGTTTTTTAATTTGCTGATGAAATACCTCAAGAGCCCCACAGCACTGTAATAGGGTAAAGCTGTTCACTTTTTCATGTGAGAAAAGATCATACCTGTCACTCCTTTCATAGCATCCCAGCATGGGAAACTAGAGCTTCTATAAGAGTTATGGAACAGGTTTTCTACCGTAGCATTAAAAGCTGAATAAAGAATTACAAACATTACAGGCTACATTCTGCTCAGCAAGCTACCCTCCATACTTAAACTGGAGCAATGCTTTTGTTATTTAGTGAAGAAAGAACACATTGAGAAAGGAAGGGAGAGAAATTGCACACTCCTGTGCCTTGTTCCAGTGTTCAATTAAAATCTACAAGAATACCTACGAAAACATACCATCAACCGAATCTTAATGGCATCACTTAGGAACCCTGACAACAGAAAGCACACATGCAGTACCCCTGGAAACACTTTTCTTTCCTTCCTTAGGGAGGGTCTGAAAACAGAACTGTGTTCTCATCAGAGTACAGGCTGCAGCAGGTTTTACTTAACTTGGTGATGGAAACATCACTTGAGGCCTTTCTGAGGTGAGAGAGAAAATGGAGAGCAGGAGGTGGAGACTTTAAGAAGGCTGGACTCGATATGTTTTGGCTATTAACAGCCTTTTGCCTTATGGAGCTAAAAGTTGGAACAAAAGGCAAAGAGCTGAGACCATGGCTTGCTCTTCTCTGATCTGCAAATGCTTAGGATTCAGCAGCAGCATAAGGAAACACATTTGTTGTAGTGCTTTGGGTGTTACTGAGTTCAAGGAAAGTAGAAGTGAATCCCAGAGTTTGGGTACTGCAACGCACGGGGGAAGAATAGAATTCTTTCCTGCAATAACTAGCTATTAAGGTGACTAGAGGTTTCAAGTCTATATGGTTTTGGATTTACTATCCTAATCCTTCCAGTCTGTTGTCCTCTTTCACCTCTACTAGTTATCTTTTGGCATTCATAGATGGAGACTTCTCAGCTGTGCTGTTAGCGTATCTCTTTGCTGCTGTACTCCAGTTCCTGTGTTTGCAGGGCTGGCTGGCACACAGGGCTCACTAGATGTTAATAAATATCCTACTTATTGCTGCCACACAGGTTTTTCCTGGACCAAGAGCAGCTGACTAGGTGTGTACATAAGTGATTGATACAGAGTCCCAAAGTGCATCTCAGATTCTGGCTTATACATCTAGTTTGCTTGGATTGGTTTCACATCACATTATATGCATAAACGCACATGTATATATGTGGAAATTCACACCCTGACCTCTGCATTCAAGTACATATAGCCCTAATCTTCTACTGGGATTGGAACCATGTTTCCTCATATTTCTGGAAAAAGTAGAAGCATTCAGAACATGGGAAAAGTTCATGGGAAAAGAGAACACTGGATAATATACAACTCAGCTCTAATACTTTATGGGTTAGATCACTAGTAGAGACGGTGGATATTCAGATTATTAGACAGCTAGGAAATACCACATCGCTGCATGTTATTCAAGATGTGCTGTGTGTTGTTCAAGCTAGTAGGTGACAAGCTTTCCAGAGATACACATTTGGCAAATTACTTAATACATTTATCTCTTATTACAGTTGTGACTTCTTGTGTATGTGTGTAGGGAGCTGTTTTAAGTTAAGCACACAGTTTATCTTTGAGTTCTGATAATACAAACCGATAGTTACAAACTCCAAGTGCTGTATCTGCAAGCTATTTGCTATGGTCCAATTGTTACCCAGGGGTTTTCCCTCCCTCTTTAAAAATAAGGACCACAGATTTGTGTATTGACACAGCTGGAATGAAGGAATCTGCCAAACACGTTTTCAAGAATTGGCACATACATCCACAAAGCCATCACAGAATCCAGTACAAATTACACAAGTTATGTCCTTAAAGGAAGGGAGCAAATTAACTACCTATTACATTATCAGTCATGGAAAAGTCTTGGGCATTGCCTGTAAATCCTAAATCGAGTCCCACCACACTCCAGGTCACCAGCTTTTCCTAAACTGTCTAGAAGCCTGGGGTTCCCAAGACAGAAGCAGAGGAAAGAATCACTTGCTAAGCCTGCCCATGGCCAATTCTAAAATACACTCAGCTGACATGCACAAGGTGTTGGCCAGCATCCCCATACCACTGAAATTAGGGGATCTACAAAGCAATGAAGTCCACTGGTCCTACAGGCCAGTCGGCACCCAAAAAGCTGCAAAAAAAGGTTTGCCGAGTCTTAAACATTCTAATGTCTTCTAAAAATAAATCTAAAATAATCTTTCCCTTCCTGCTTTACTTGATTTCAAGAACACCTAATGCTGAAATTGTCTGTGCAATACAAGCTTGCATTCCACATAGCCCAACATGTTTGTGGCTTACAGCCAGAACAAAAGAAACTAAGAGAGGAAGTGCTTTACTCAGAGGAAATATCTCATCAATCACGACAAGGAACAAAGCTATCTTTAGGTGGGCATACTATATTGTGCAAGCAGCCTGGATGCAGCTGCTAGCCTCTGAATGCCGAGTACTGTACAGTAATTGGAGTAAAACTAGGTCCACCCATAACCGAATAGCTTTCAAGAGGTTACTGACTTGCCAGCATGGTCCTGCCATCCAACCCGCAGTACCAACTCAGTTATTACTCAGAAAATACCTGTTTACTGATGCAGATTTTCCTTTTTTCATCAAATCTGCTTGGAAACAGGATTTCCTGTGAAACCCCAAGTTCTGGTCACAGAACTGTGTATGAATTTCCACCTTCTCTTGCAATTTTGTTTCTCTTGGAAAGCCATAGGTTTACATGCATCCTTCAAAGATGAAATCTTTGTGATTTTAGTAACCACAAGGCAATGTAACGTTGCTAGAGGGCACACACAGTTAACTGCCAGTATAAAAGTACACTAAATCTCTATGGGCAAAACATGGTACTGGACAGTTTCTTCCTTTCTTCCTTCCCTTACCTCAAAGTTTTCTTTACTCCAGTAGGTCTCAAAAGCTGAGCAGTGAAGATACTGACTGCTACTAATGACTAAGTAGAGTTTCCCTGCGCATGCAAGTTCATATGGCATAGGCCAGTCTTTAATCTTCTACTTCCAAAGGAACTTCTGATCTCTCCTTCCCTGTTTCTATTGTTAGGAAGATGTAGCTCAAGCAGGAAAGTTAAGCACTGAATCCATCTCCTATCAACCTTAAAGCCCACCTCCATCCCAGCAGCCCATCATTTCAAAGCTGAAACCTATAGATCCGAGGTTTTAACGAACCTGCCAAAGTGATACTATAGGCACCACGTTTACATAAATCAGTAAATTACAAAGCTCCAAACCACAAGTGAGTTTGGCTGGGGCATGGACAGAGGAGGACTCTAGTACACAGTGTGGAATAGACAGAGGTGGGCAAACCCATTGCCTTCAGCAAAGCTGTGCCAGTACAGCCAGCTCCTGCAGCAGATTTTCCAGAGCCGTGAACAACAGATTACAGTAGAGGCATACAAACAGATGGTTTTCCACCCACAGGGCATACGGACCTCAGCTCTAGGAGCCAACGGAGACTCTATTAGTCATTACCAGTTGTGGGATTGTGTTTTCTGTGGTCAGCCAACAGGGTGCAACAGTCAAGCTCACAAGCAATTTCCTTTACATTCACAGGACTTAATTTTAAAGCAAACACATTCTGTGTCCAAGCTTTTTCTTCAGGAAAACATCAATAAGCTTCCAAATGGGCCTCACAGTAATCTTGTCCAAAGATTACAAATTACTTCCTAGTGGTTTAAAAGAGTTACAGACCCCCAGCCCCAGCTGATAGGAAACTGCTTGCATGGGCAGCAGAGAATAGCCAATATTTACTTCCTGCACAGATTGACAAAAGTCACTTTTGTTTTAATTTCTTATTCTGAAGTCTGAAGAGAACAGCGTTAGTTGCTTATTGGAAATCCTATGTGGCTTACTGGGAAACCCACATGCAGTCAGGAAAAAGAGACTGTGGACTAGGAACAATCCTAGCAGAGTACCAAATAACATTCCAGGTGCTACAGTCAAATCATACATGAAATCTGTATTTCAGTGAAAAATACATCTGGCACCTCCAAAGCAGACTTCGGTTATCTCAGGGCAGAGCAAAGCAACACTGGACAAGAGCCTGAAGCAAGGAACAAAGGCTATACTATATCCAGCACCAATCAGAGGATAAAGCAACCAAACAGTGATATATTTCAGTCCGAAGCATAGCTGAGTCACCAGATAAAAAACACTGCCTTTTACAAACAGCTTTTATGGGATCCTTCTCAACCACAATACTCCTGCTAAAGGAACGGAGACACCTCAGTTTGACAGTGTCCAGCACAGTGTGCAAAGCAACATCTCTCTGCAGCACTCAGATAACTGTCTCACAGTTGCCATTTCTATATCCTGGCTGTTCCTTGAAGCTCTGCTGTCCAAATACAACTCCTGTCCAGCTCTATTTATTAGCTAGATCTGGCAAGATCATAGCCCAGATGGTATGTTATCACAAATACGGATGTAAGCCAAACAGAACGCTCTGCTCTCCCTCTGACACCCTCCACTGCTTTTCTCCTAAGCTCCATTCAAGCAGTGTTTCTGCAGTGACCCTGGGAGCTGAGCCTCAAAGAGCTGCCTGCACAAGGCTGCAGGAAATTACAGCTTCGGAAATGAGTACCAGAGTGATGAACAGCAGGCTACAAGAGCAGCCAGTGCATTAACGGGCTGCCGATTAATGAACTATGTTGTATCGAACAAGGACATACACAGGCAAGTAGTATCACTGACACTCCCCAGAAGATTACAAACTCAATTCAGTATTTTCTGAAGGGTTTTTCCAGGCTTCTCTAAAATTTAGAAGCTTAGACCTGTTACTGTATTTTGTTCAGCAGGAAGCTGAACTGGCCCTGTTTTGAGTGAATTATGGAAAACTGAAAGAAGGAGGGGAAAAAGGGCAAAAAGATTTGCCTTTTATTTTTATCTGTCATGGAGACCCAAACAATGAGAAGACCCAGACTGCGCAGCTGGAAACAGAAGAGGATATTCACACCTTTAGGAAAGTGATAACTGAGCTCATCAACACAGACTTCAAAAAAGCAAGCAGGAATTACTGGGCTATCAGATTCCAGCCGCTCTAAGAGAAAGGTGCATCAGCAGAATTAGAAGAGAAGGTGAATACAGGAAAGCTATTGAGGCAAAAACCTCTGGTAAGATGCTTCAGCAAAAATGTACTTCTCTTACATTGCAGAAAATACTGTGCACATAGTCAGGCAACTATGCACTTGTGTCAACTCATTCTGGCTTAGTCTTTGTATTAGAAGGCTACACACTTTGCTCAAGCATCTTTGCAGGGTTTTTGCTACATGGTAGTAAGCATGTGATTTCCCTTCAGCTTGCTTGGTTATCTCACCTGGGACATTTACTTTGAAGACTGATATTTGGCCTTTGGTGCTCCTTACAGACTGGAAAGGCAGCTTAGACTCAGCAGAGAACTGCTCTGCCTTGAGAGACTAGGAACACCTCAGTGAATAAGTCTTGCACTACGGAAACATCAACAGCAACATCCCTATTAATACATTCATCATAGAGAAGGGCTGTGCTGCTGGCAACCTCTGTTGCAGGTCAGCTTCCAGGAAGGCACCATTAAGTGTCCATTAAGTCAAAGTCCCAATATTTAAACATTTTCACTTTCTGACTCTCCTTTCTGCCTCTTCAAGCTTAATCAAACAAAGCCAGAGCAGGCACCAGGCACGGATCTGCTGGCAATAATCAGTGAGGCTGATCTTCTGATGTTAAATAAAGGTTAACAAGGCAAATTAATGATGCGATATGCAGAAGAACTGTCAATCTCCACACACTTCACAAGAGAAATTTATCATTGTGAGACTTACTCCTTTCCATTAGGAATAAACCAACCATGAAACAGGAGCAAAAGTAATGCTGTCCTTGGACAAAAAGCTGAGATTTGCAGACCCTCCATTACAAACACACATATGCATTATACAATACAACACCATTTAAAATAAATAAGCAGCACAGTAAGGGATTACCTAAAGCAGTTAGACAGATGATACAGAGGCATAGTGTTTATCTTTTCAACAGGGAGTCCCTTAAGCTTACCCTATGCGTGCATGCAAGATTAAACTCTTCCCTCTCCACAATACAGGGCTACCAAAAGAGGACATATCAGACTGCCTGTAACTATCTATGGCCATGCTCTGCTGCAAGTGCTGCATTTTCCATACATCTCCTTTCTTTGCATGAGTAACTGCTATTCCACAATTACTCTGACGCTAACATCATAGAAAACCTTGAGTTCAGGCATTTTGTATCCTTGTACTTTTCAGGATCTCACTCTTGGCAAATTCATAGCCTCTCTTCCCCCAAAAGGCACTGAATTCTCCTTATTTTGGGAAGCATCAGTGATGGAACACAGAGGCTGCACATTCACTGCAAGCTGAGAAGGAGGATGGTTCTGCTGCTGGGGACATGGCCTAGCTTTGGGGAGTTCTCCACAGAAGAACTGAGAACAAGACCATTTCTTATCATGGGAGAAATTTTTCCCTCCCCAGTTTCCAAGTCTTATTTATTCCCTTCCTCTCCCCCACCACCCAAAATTCAGACACTGTTTCCTTTGTCTGTCCTTATGTAGACTTCCATTCTCTGGAGACAAAGCCTAAATGTCTAGCACAACAGGACCCTGATCTCATCTGGGCCTTAGGCACTGCCATAAAAACCAGAGATCACAAAAGCATGGTTCTTGTGATGTAAAAGAGACTGGATAGTAAATAAGCCTTTGGATAGGTCTGTTAACTGACATGCTAATTACAATGTTGGAATGCTAGAATTAACAAAAGCTTATAAGGCCTGAAAATTTATTAAAACATCAAATTTAGTGACTAATGTGTGCACATTTGGAAGGGTAAGTTGGAGTTCACTGCAATAATAATGTGAAGTATATGCAACAGTGCACCTCCAGCAAGACCAACTGGACTGCTAGCACATTTTAGGATGACTAATGAATTGAAGTTTCCTTGGCATGCTTCCCTCTCAACGGCTGCAGGCAAGGATTACAGAGTGGAAAAAACTCAGCCTGGGTAGAAAATACACACTCCTGTGGCTGCTAAATCCCTACTGAGGAAGGGGATTTCCCATTACATTTCAGAGAGGTCTAACCCCAATCTTCCTTGTTTGCATAGGCTCTTCAACACATACACACACCGCATTCCGAGATTCCAGTTCAACAAAACATCATGCAATACAGTCTGCAGAAGGTAACCAAGACTTCACGTTTTGAGGAAGGACAAACGTCACTTCCAAATACCCTTTAACTTATGCAGAGACCCTCAAATCTAGGCATGAGGGAGCCACCTTCCAGGCACACCAGTCCCTTGATGAATTTCTTGGTCAACCTTCTTGGCTAGTAACTGATACCTCCTGAAGGCTCAAAACTACCTCCTGAGGTTCCTCAATCACATCAGACATAGCGCAGCTCTTCTATGTTTACAAGCCTTTTTCATGGAGATCATGCTTTCTTCGACTGACCTACTTGTCACCAATTGCTGACGCAAGTCAGTGAATGGGGTTGGCCTGGTACCAACACTCATAAGTATGGGCTGGGACCACAAAACAAGCTTTTAGATGTTTTTATTTTGGCAATGGCCACACACTACACTTGCAGCAGTTCATGAAAATTCTTAGTATTAATTACGCAGTATTAACTTATTAATTTTAATTCTTACAAAAAAAAGTCTTCCCAATCTGCCCTGCTAATGAGCAAATTCATCCAGATGCCAAACAATAATAGGAATTTGTTTAATAAGATTTGGAAGTCAGCTTTACATGGTGCTAAAATTAAGTGCTTAAACTTCTGTCCTACAAATGTTAGATTTATTGGTCATCTGCCAGCATGTATTATCTCAGCATTAAGCTATGTCCCTATTTGTTCGTCCACACTTGAAACTGAAGGAAGAATTAGATTCAAAGGGAGATTCAAAATCTGATCTACCCTCTCAAAGGCCATTAATGCTACATCACCTGGCTCACCGATGCTGTGCCTAATAACCTTTACAAGACTACTTGTTTTCAGGAACATGGCTTTTTTCCATAGCTGAAGCTATAGTATGGAGGCTATTCCAGAAACACAGTCACTGGCCACCAATGTCTGAGGAATTATTATATACACACCTAACCTGCTTTCCTAAGCTGTGGAAGATTTAGGTGACAGGAAGGTGGAAACTTTTGCAACATCTGACCAGTTAGATTTTGATTTTGTTTTTCCAGTTCTTCCCTGCCATCCCAGCAGGATGATCCAGACAAAATCTCAGCTATTTATGTCAGCCTATTGCATCAGCCAGTAAGGTCAGAGTGACCAAGCCAAATCCTTGACCATCACAACCATTGAAGTTTCAAAAGTACGGTTTGACTTCCTGACTGGTTTTCTAGCTTGAATAAAGCACAAATTCATACTTTCCTATCCTTTTACAGCCTGAGAATATCTAACCCTATGACAGGGTGTGATCTGCTTCTATTTGCTCCAATGAATAAGGTGTGACAGCGGGAGGGGACCTCAAGAGCACCCTCCCACTGCAAGAAGCGCTTAGACATTTTTGCTCACGTTCATTTCTTTTAAGTCCTGATCTCTAAGGAGAAGGTAATACTCAATAATGTAACCTTAGAGCTCAGTATGACATTTGACAGACTTGCTGATGTGTCTCACAGGTGTCAGCATGGCTAAGACTGGCTTCCAGGAGATATCTCCCCCTGCTCCTTTTGCCAGGATATGCAGAAACCTCACACCCACACCCCTTTCTATGGAAAAAGTGATACCCTTCCTGGTATCTCTTTTCTGGAGAAAATAGAATGAGGAAAACTATTAACCAGTTGACTTTGCTTTCTTACCATGTTTGCCTGTCCATCAGCAGGGCAATCCCCTACAACATGGGAGTCAGAAGAAGCTGAATCTATCTTCAAGCAGAGATTGTCCCTTCATTTCTGGCCTGTCTTCTGTCCAGAGGCAGATCTGGTGCGTGTCAGCACTGCTCTACCACCACCACAAAGGAATGAAGTTACTCATCTTTCATGCCATTTCCATCTCTATTTTTACAACTGTAAAAAGGTTCACATTGCAGTTTTATTATTTATAAAAATAGGAAACTTTCTTTTTGACCTGGGTTATCTGAGTAGGCCATAGTCTCCTATTCACTAAAGGTATTTTGCAGGAAAACAGTGAAATCCCCTGAACCGCATGTTCTAGTCAAGCGTAGGCTTAAGCACTTTGGTCTGCTGAGGATCACAGCCAAGGATTGAGCAACATCTTTAAGAGATAAAACACCCATCTGCAAGGAGCCACTTGTACCTTCGCTGGGGTGATGCCTGTACCACAGTGCTATTAGGCCTTTAACTGATCACAGCTTTGTGCTGTCACTTCCAGCCTCACTTGCTTTTTCCTTCCAACTATGTCTCAGGCCCTTGGATGAGCCTACGCTTATTTATCCACAGCTCAGTTTTAAAATCCTGAGCCCATGCCAGTGAAACAAAGCAGCTTCTCCAGATGAGGTTCTAGAAATCAGCTGCAAAGGTTTCAATACAGTGAAGTAAGAACATCGCATTTGTTTCCTCTACAGACTAAATGAGGCTGTGTAAGGGGCACACGTATTGCACAGCAAGAAAGAAAAAAGTGAGATGAAGTCTTTGCAACGGGGGGAGAGGTTACAGAACCCACTTCCAGCCCAAACATACAAGAAAATATAAAATATAGCCTGCCTACCTACTCCAAGCACTGGGGTAAGGTCAGGGTGTGTTTTCAGGTTGGAGTTCATGCGATTTCTCATCTGAGAAAACCCACCATTCCTTTGATAAGATGCTGGTAATCCTATCCAGCTGCAAAGTTAGCAAGCAGTAACAGAAGTCAAGAATAAAGGATACCGACAGCCCTGCCTTCAAGCACTGCCAGCATACCTTAGGGTATATATGTCTCATAGCTGCACTGTTAAGCGCTGCACTGGGTCTTAAGACTTATTTTTGGTCTTTAGCTTCTGAGAAGCACTGCTAGGGGAGACTGCTTCAGTGGTTTTTATTTATTTATTTTTTTTAAGCCAAAATAAAAGTGCAGACAAGCGAGCGAAATGTGACTCCAGATCATTGTTTCTGTGCCTGTAGCTACCCCATTTAAAACAAGATCCATAAAGTCCTACTTTGCAAGAAAGACCCCTGTCTTTAACCAGAGCCAGAAGTCTCAGGAGCATGACATCTCATTCAGATCTAGCAAAAGACTTCTTACAACAGAGATGAGGTATTGATTAAAAACACCAAAAAGAAAAGCAGCTGACGCACCCCCTGCCCGCTCAAGCAAGCTGTAAGTTTGAAGGAAAAGAACAAGATGAACTTGGGTTTTGACTCTCTGTGCTCAGAATTACTCTGCGACAACGATTCCCTGCTGCCAACACACACTTCAGCTCTGAGAGCAGGGACGACAGCGTCCAAGCCAAACACATGCATGGCTGGAGAGACTCACAGCAGATTAGACAGCTCTTCTTTGTACCGATACATGAAATACATCTGGGGCACCATGGCTATATTAAGGGCACATTCCTTGGCTGAACCAATGCTTGTTGAGCACCACACTGCAGGCATCAGTGACACTCATCCCTAGAGCACTGATACAGCACTTCCTGCAGTACCTCAAGCTGGCAGATGGAGATCCCTGGGAATGAGACCTGTGAAACACTCCTGAAGGGCTGATATTCTCATTCAGATTATCTAAATTCCAGCATAGAAAACATGCCAAAAGCATCCTTACCCTGAATCACAATGAAATGCTCAGTAAGAGGATGGATTTACAGAGTAGCAGCTGCAAGCAAAGGCAGCCCTTGGCCATCAGTGTCACAAGTGCTTTGAGGAATCTACACAGACCTACAGATACAGTGTGTCCAAGCTGAGCCCCCGTCTTGAAGTCCGATACTTCAATCATGATATGCATCTGGAACCAAGCTGTTGCCACTCCACAATACCTCTCTAGAGAGTCTGTATCCTCCAGAGACACAGGGCTGCAAATAGCCCCATTTCTCAAGCTTTCCTTTTGTGGTTTTAAATTTTTTCTGAAAGTGTTTTAAAAGGAAAGAAAAAAAAATAGTAAAAGCCACCATTACAATGATGATGATATCATCTAATGAGATAATAAAAAATAGAATATGGATTTCCCTTATCTATTTCATTAAATATCAGCACCCTTTTAGCCACTTGATATGTGGCCTGTCAAGAAAGTATGAAAATTTACACTGAATCAGATTTTAAGAGCAAAAACCAAACCACATTTATCAAACTTTCTTTCGGGTTTACATGCCACTGCTTTTTCATGGATTCAGCAGTAAATCTTCAATCTGCATAACAAGCATGCCCACTTTAACACCAGTGAGTACTAGTAATATCACTGCTCATCTAAATCAGATGCTATTTGATGGGGCACCAGGATGATTTAGAAAGAGAACAAGCTCTTGGCCATCCAGTACAGCCTGGGCCAATAAGAACTCCAGCACCCTGTGCTAGTCTCACCATAATGGTCACCCTTTGCAGGAGTTTCAAGTTTCCAAATCAGGTTTCCTGAATTTCTAATCTCTAGATATCTCCATGCCAGAAAAAAAGATTCTTAAAGAGTTTTAATTTTTCCAGACTGCATACCAGGCTTCATTCCTGACTCTCCATTACTATTGTCTATAAGTTCACTTGACAATTTTCGGCTTTTAAGATTTACAGCCATTCCTAGCAAAGTATTTCATCCACAAATAAATGCAACCATCCTTTTTCTGAAGGCAAGGGGAAAATATATAGAAAGCACACAGATGTTTGGCAAGTACATCAAAGCTAGGCTAGTCAGTACGAAACCCCTCCCCAAAAACCCCTGATGTTCTCAGTGTTTTAACAATACAAACTTTAAATATAAACAGAGGGGGATTCCAAATGGGTACATAACATGTACAATAATAAATTAATTGGAAGTGCACAGAAACTTGGACTACAGAAAGCCATACACCGTATTAAACATCTTCATGTGCGACTTCATTCTGTGAGGCCAGTCCTGCTGCGTCTGAGCAAATCTTTGCTTTTCACATTAATATGAAATTAGATGAGGCTGGGCAGAGATATCAACTCCTGGCCAGTAGGTATCAACTTACTGTCTTTGGCAATGCTGTGCTTGTGTTCTCTGCACAGTTGGAGAATATGGTGTTTGGCTCTTCACACCCTGAGATTTGCTGCTGACCCACGTACGTTCACTTAGATGCTCTTGGATCTTTGGACAGCAGAGAACACTTTCCTCTCTGACAATATTTCATAACTTCAGCACGTAATACCTTTTCCAAAGGAGGACAGATGTGCAGGAGTAGTTTCAGTTTTCCAAGAAGTTTTCCATTAGGATCTTGCTTTTTCTCTGGCTGTGTAGTCCAGCAACATAATCATGGTCCCTGCAAAGCTGGAAAAGGGAGGTTGCTGCTCCAAGTACTTGCTGCAAGCAGACCATCCAGCTGAGGCAAAGCTCATTCTCTCATTGGGTGCAGAGATGCTGCTGTGAGGAGGCCTACCAGCACACAGCTACTCACCCTTTTCTAGGCAGCTTTGAAAAGGGTGTCATGGAAGAACAGCTTGAGCCCAGCTTGTCTTACAAAGGAAACTTCATCCATAAGCCATTATGCCAAACATTTAGATTTTGAAGGGTAGAGAGGTATATGGGATGGGTGGGAGAGAAAGGCTCTATTTTGTTTTTAGAATACTTTATGTCCTAGTTACAGGAAAGAAGCCAGTAGTAATATCTATCCCACTCACAGTTTTTCAGTTTTACAGGCTTTGAAGAGGAGATGGAAGACCTTGAGCTCCAAGAATTTCACTCTTGGCATGCCAAAGCCAGCAGTAGAAATGCCTGGATTTTCCATGATGGCTTGGATACACGCCACAGTAAAAGATACCACTTCATAGTAAGATCCTGTCCATGTAGATACACTTCAGATCACTCAGCTTCAGGGAGATGGAATTCCCTTTGCTACATGGAGACACGATCTACAAGTGAACTGCTCCTGCCCAAACAGCCATCAGGCTGTTCAGTCAACTTGGGGCATTAACAACAGAAGCAAGTCTGTTGCCATGTTCCACAGGAAGACATCAAATCCATGACGATGTTCAAAGTGGATTACTATGGACTAAAGTAGCAGAAACCCCTCAAAGGCAGAAGAAAGAAGGAGTTGATGGGAAAAAGGTGGTTGCATCCCTAGAACTGCACGGGAAAGTCAGGTTTTCAGTAGGGATTTGGAGGCTGGAAGGACCACAAGTTAACTTTTTGATACCTATATGCACCTTAGGGAACATTATTTGCTTCTGCACGTTCCTATTAGGACGCACTAGCTTTTGCTTACTCTCCTTCTTTTTTTCTGGCAGGAAACCCTGAAGCTGCCATCACATGATTAAGAATTTGCTCACGAATTCAGCTGAAACCCAGGGTCTGGCTGTAGCCACTGTACAAAGAGCATTTGGGATCTGTGGCATCTGACAGCTTTCCTCCCCTCCAAGGCTGACATTGACCAAAAGCCTCCTATCCAAAACAAAAGTGCTAGACAGAACACAACCCACATTCCTCCTATTTTGGGAAAGTCTGGATTGGAAACCTGATTTCTCATCTTGAACCCATGTGTAGTTGTTTAAGCGTAATTCAGGAGCCATTTGACATTTACAGCTTATTCCTGTGAATTTTAAAGAAATCTAATAAAAAAGTGAGAACCATCAGGAAAATGTACTACGAAATGCAACGCAGAGTAAACTGGAGCAACCATTGATCACATTCATAACTCTGCTGCCCACCAAGGACCTTCTGCTGCACAGAAGAGATGTGATTCTGGGAAAAGGCAATTTGGTGACAAATTGAGAGCTTGAAAACTCCAATGTTATGAAGGGAGGCTGCGCACTCAGCTCCAGCTTCAACCCAAGCCTGCTCCTCATTTTGATGAGAAACTGCACTTTTCCAGAGTCTCTGCTACCTATTCAGAAACCAGACTTAAGCAGAGATGGCAGGTTTGCTCTGCTGCCAGTTCTTCAGCCCCTACTTGGTCACACATAAAGTCCTCCGCCTCTCAATTCCCTTCTATCAGCCTTCAAACAGTAATTTCTGAACACTTACAGGCAAAATTCCACCTGCAAGATACTACTGGCTTTGAAAGAGAAGATGACAGACAAACGTCCAAATACAAATTGAAAGCACTTGCTCCACAGACTCCACTAGTGTCTCAACAGTTCTCAACTAGTCAACACTTTACATTTTTAGAATAAAAATGTACTTCTACCGCTGTTCTTGGACCCCTTAAATCAACATCATCAAATTCCACTATGGATTTAGACACCACAACGTGACTTCAGTTCTCCAAGCACAGAGTCTTGTGAGAAGGTTTCGCTTCTGCCAGCATCCACTTCCAAGTTTTCCATCCCGGACAGTGTAGAAACAAAACAGGATAGCTGCGTAACAGCGGTCAGCCTCCTACACACCAGGAGCTTCCTGGCTACCGCTGTGTTATGCATTTCATGAACTGTTAAACAGAGCTAGGTCCAACTATGTGCCCACTAGTATTAAACTGTATAGCTTGGGGCACCACACGCCA
>JAVHNF010011274.1:63838-80699 GCA_034783455.1 Micropsitta finschii | reverse complement strand
GACATACTTGGCCAGCTGCCTTCAGCTCATTAGTGCTTCCAGGAAACTGAGCACCTTATAGCAGGTCAGCACTGCTCTGGGCTTCTAAAGCTTGTTTACATCTTTGTTTTGCACCATCTTGTGTCTGAACTTTCAAATTTCAAGGCCTGGCATGCTGTAATTTCCCATGCGATGTCTTGCACTCCATTTGAAAATAGGAAAACCCAAGTGCTAATATCACAACTGAGAAATTGGAATAGATGCTTTTATTAATTACAGACTTTACCACGCTTGTTAATTCTTCTTGCACATGGTCTGTTTTTACCGAAGTCACAAATGTGTCATCCAAATTAAAGCTGTGAACGTGACAGTCCTGGAGCAGTAGAATAGCTACTGGAGTGCAACCAGCCAGCTGATATGGAGGATAATGCAGTGATTTTGTGTTGTGTTGCTGGTTTGTGAAGAGCATGCCTCGAGCCTTTCCCAGCAACTGAGATGATGTGAAGAGTTTTGTTAAGATCCTAAGTCTCATGTGGCTATGAGACTCAGGTTTTTTTATGGAAAGGTTCCTTCAAGTATTAAATGTTGTCCAGAAGTGTGGCAGGCAGGATGCTAGTTTAGTTTCTGTAGAGCTGAGGAGAGTGTGTACAGACATTGTGATGCTAGGTGAAATGAGAGTTCTAGCTTCTGTTGCTGCTTCATTTTAGAACAGAACTGTTTCTGTTAGGTGTCATTCATAGGTTAATTCAATTTCTGGGTGCACGCATTTTCATTTCACTAGTGCCTTTGTGCCACACCTCACCACATTGTGTAGCCTGGTTGTTTGAAAGGATGGGAGCCCTTGATGGCTGCCTGTTGATAGAGGGCATTCTGGGAGGAGTGCAGTATGCACCTGCAAGGTGTGTGTGCCTCATCTCCTGCCATTTGGGAGTAAATTGGGATGATGTGGAAGCAAGTCTTGGGTAGCTGTGAAGTTCCCATGAAAGACATGCTTCTGTACTTCTGTCTTGTGCACTTGCGCAATTACCTGGAAATGAAGGTGTATTCACTGTTGTTATAGAAACCATATATAACTGTATATATGTATAAACATGTATACTGTTGTTATAGAAACCATAACATACTCATGTGAGCAAAGCAAGTTTAGTGATTTATAGAAAAACGGCAAAAAAAAGTCTTGAGTTCTTCTGCAGCAAGTTAAGAATTCCCCACTCCATCTAGAGCTTTTTCTTTGATGATACAAGCTAAAAAGGGGAATACATACCCATGAGTAAGTACAACATCAGGTGACATAGTTTAAACTGATATCTATGACTTTTATGTTGACTATGCAAATGTCTTAGGTTTAGTTTGTACCTGACTTCTATGTTTATGGCTTATTGTTCTACTTTCCTGGCTCCTTGGTGAAATGGCTGAGTTTTTGGGCATGGCTGTACTTCCATTGACTTTGTTGTGAAAGCAGTAAACATTGTGGGCTGCTCAATGCAGTAACCTCTTACACCAGTGCACCAAGTACTCGCCAGCTTCTATAGCAGTTTGCTACAGTAGCTTGCCTCTCTTTTTGTACATTTTCTTTCTTTATGTCACTTTTAATGTGTGTGATTTGCTCTACATTAACAATGAAGCTCTGAAATCTTGTACTGCCTTGTTTCAGTTCATCAGCAGAAAAAAAAGAAGCAGTAGCGAAAGCAAATAAAGAACCCAGAAGATCTTTCAGTGTAATTCAAAAGGTTTGAAACAGTGCGCAGTGGACATAGCTCAATGTATGCATCTATTGTTAAGTGTCAGGAGCAAGCAGACATGGGTACTCATTCACACTATATTCTTTGCTTTTAACAGATTTTTAAATACGCCTATTCTAAATGGATCAAATATATAAATTTCTAGAGAAATATTTTGCTTAGCTATTAGTAGTTTCATACGCCTTTTAGGTGATTCCTGTTGTTCCACAGAGTAACTCTTCCAGTGCAGTTTGACAGAGTTTTGTTTCCAAGTGACTTAGAAGGTGCTGAACTCTTCAATTATTCATAACTGCTTTATAGCACTCTGTTCTAACACTGTATTTTCAGAGGCAGACTAAGCTATGTCTTCCAGTTAACAAGAAAGTATCAAATCCTTAAGGGCTGCTCTGAAAGCTTAACCAAAAATGTACTGGCATGAATTGGAATGATTTTTGGTATTTTAATCTGACAATAAAACTGGACGAGACCCATGGTTTCAGGTACCTGCTTTCCATACCTACACATGGCTATTTACCTGTATCTCTGCAAATACAGAGTGTGGTCTTTATTTTATTTTTAGAATTTCTTCTAAAGATTTATTCTAAATTTTAGATTTTTAGATTTCTTCTAAATTTTCTTCTAAAACCCAAACCTCAAGACATCTGAAAATGCACTGGGTTTTGTGTTCATCAGGGAGCAGGCCAGCAGCTATGGCCCTACCCCTTCCAAAGGCGATCCAACTGAGGAGTCAGCACAGGTCAAGGATAATGCAGCTTGGAAATGGAAGCACAAATGGGTCCTTACAGCTAATCTGCTGTGCCACCCTCATGTTGCCTCATCCCTTCCTTGAGAGATAGAGCCGATTTGTTGCCGAGCTGACAGGGGTACAGCAGGTGGATGGCTTTGGTGACACAGGTAAAAGGCTGCTTCTAGAAAAACTAGGAGCAGTGAGGATTTGCCAGGTAAATCCAGCTCCCAGATCTGGGGGAATGAGCGTGTCCTCATCCTTTGAGGAGCAGAGCCAGCAGCATAGACCACTGCTGCAGGCCCTCTGCCAGCAGCACCACAGCTGCTTTTAGATAGAACACCATCTGCTAGCCCTGAGCCGGCTTTCGATCTTCTACAGCCTCCACACTGCTCTAATGCAGTGGTAAACAGCCTGCAGATGCAGAGTCAAAATCGAGTCAAAATTATTGCAACGGATTAAAATATTAGGGTACTGTTGTTTGTGCCAGCCCTAATGCTCCTCATGGAAAACAGCAGGAAAAGCTTCATCTGATCAAATTGGAAATGGTGATCAGGTTGTTAGGATTTTAGCTTAGTGTGTCTTATGTAAGTGCTCCTGCATGTCAGAGCAAATCTCCATGGAAAGCTGCTCTGTGTAGGGGTGTGAGATGTCAAAACCGCATAGGTAAAAGACAGCTTAATAAAATTAATTATTTACACAGAAGCTAAAAACTGTGAGAGGTTCTAAGATCTGAAGGCTGTTAGATGTTGTAGTTTGAAATATTCAGTGAGAGCAGGATGACTAAAGCAGAGCTGGAAAATACTGGAGGATCACATGAGGGCTAAAAATACTCACTCTATGACAGGGAAAATAACCAGGGCAGAATGAACTGTTTGTGCATGAATGCTTTATATATAATGTGCCATTGAAGAGCCAGTTGCACAAGAAAAATACTGATTTTCTTTAGGGAAATGGTATATCCTACTGTGGCAGACATGCTGTAAATTAATTTTGAGGGATAAAAATACTCCACAAATCCAGTCTTTAGTTCAACAGCCAGTGATCAGTTAGGACTCCCGGGAGCCTAGAGAATTCCTCCTAATGCTTTTCTTTACTTTCCATCAAAACATGCTACCTTTTTCCCAGGTGGCAGGTAGTTGGTATTAGTGGTGGTAGTCTCTGCTTATAGTGGTATGGTGCTCCAGGACAACGCGGCAGAGCTGGAGATGGGAAGAGCCTCAGGGCAGTGAACTGAAAACGCTTTTGTGCCTAGTTCATACGAGGCCAAGTAATTGTACTAGCCGATGGGAACAGCATGTGCAGTGACAGTGCCTGGGAAGTAGAAAGGGGCTCAGCCTTCATACAGACACACCTCTGCCAGCATGAGGAGGCTTTAGTTTTTAAACCCACTAGACCTGAGAATTTAGACCACAGAGAATTGCTGCTTGCAGTGCAGGAGCCAGGGTCGTCTTCCTAGAAAGAAGATTGCGTTTGAAAAACAGTGGTGGAAATCGCAGTCTTTTCAGGGTACTATGGGTGCAGTTTGAATGTGCCGCACGATCTTTCATGTTGCAAGATGTTTCTTTGCATATTTTCTGTCAGATTTTCCTTTTGAGGCTGCTTTCTCCTTGTAGCTCAGCAGGCAGTTGGGCTTCAGAAAATGCGGGTTTTCAAGAGCATCTCAAATTTTAAATTGCATTCTTCTGTTAAGCCTATGTAGAATGGTTTCATCAATTGGAGAGGAACGTTTGCATGTTTAGAGATGTTTCTAGAGAAAATAGGGGGTTCAGTTGGGAAGAATTAAAAGCTGCCATTATAATTTTGATTATTTTAAATCTAATGTCTTCATTTATGACAGGGAAAAGGCCGTGGTTATCTTCCATCTATAAAATCTCATTCCATTAAAGGCAAATTGAGGGAGTGATGCCACCAACAGAAGTTCTTCATCTGACAAGCAGACTCCATTGTATGCTCTTGCTTGGATGGCTCTGATATTTGTAAAAGGTGCTTCAGAATTTGTACACACGTCTCTTTGCCAGCAGTGATATTAACATACTGCTCATCAGATTGTACTGTAGCCAGCAGCAGTGGAGGTACGGAGAGCTGAGGAGACAGCGGCCTTGCCACCCAGGGGAAGTTAGTACCACAAAATAATTAGGTGGCTACACTGCAGCATGTTGGGATGCTGGAAGTCAAGCCAGGTTTTGTCTGACGGCATTTAATTCCCATTAAGCATCATTTGTCTTCACTGATGCCATCAAGGAGACCTAAATTGAGCAGTTCCTTGCATCCAAGTGTAGCTGCAACAGTGTGTTCTCACTCATTTGTTGTAAGTGGGTGCAGAGCTCATGAAGAAATTGCTAGCTCTGTGGCCTCTCAGAGGGCTCGGGTTCTTTTTTCTGTGGCATGAGTCAGGAATATTCATTTTAATGAAATCCTTCAATTTGAAGACAGACTGCAAGTGATTCCCAAATTCCACTGAAGCAGTGGTTGTGTGGGCTCAGCCAAGTCTCGTGCTTGCTCAGGGCTTCCATTGCTCTCCGTGCTATCCTCATGCATCTCCACAATGTTATTCATGCACGTGCTTTCTTGGAATTTTGCATGACTATTTAGCGGTATGCTAATTATATACCTTCAAGGAAGATTTCTCTCTGAACATTAAATAGGTCTCTTGTCTGCAAGACTGTGCTTGTGATGTAAAGTGACCTGGAATTTGCAGCCTAGCTTTGTTGTACCCAAAACTTGCACACTGCCAACATCCACTGTTTTAAATTGCAGAAGTGGGTATCTGTTTGTAAAACCTAGTCTTTAGCAAAAAATAGTGAAGCTGAAACTATGAGGGCATATACTTAATTATGATGGTCTGACTAGTAATTGTTTCTGGAGCACCACAGATAGAAACCTGTTATGCAGTTCTAAGCTGGTTTGTCTAATTTATTTCAGTACAAGAACAAATTATTTTGTCTTTCAACTGTGAATTTATTTTTCCCATCTCTGGTAGTGTTATATGGGCAGGTACAAAAAGTTATCCAGGTGCTAATTGAAGCGGTTATTTACAAAACCTTCTAATTGGACCCTGCATTGACCTAAAATCAGAACATGCTGGAACAGAGCTCTCACAGAACAGTGGAAGTGGGACAGCGACCTCTGAGATCACCCAGACCAACCACTCTGCTCAAAGCAAGGTCACCTAGATCCAGTTGCGCAGGACCATATCCAGTTGAGTTTTGAGTATCTGTGAGGATGAAGACCCCCCCCAGTCCCTCTGGACAACTTGTTTCAGTATTTGATCAGAGTGAGGAAGCTTATTCTTATGTTTAAATGGAATTTATTGTATTTCTATTTTGTGCCCATTGCCTTTTGCTCTTTAATGGGGACCACTGAAAAGAGCCTGTCCTCATCTTCTTTACACCTTGCCTTCAGATATGGATAAAATCCCCAGAAGCTTCTCTTGCCCAGGCTGAACAGGCGCAGCTCTCTCAGCTGTTCCATACATGTGAGGTGCTCCAATCCCTCAGTCATCTTCATGGCCTTTTGTTGGACTCTTTCCAATATGCCCATGTCTCTCTTCTACTGGATGCAGCACTCCAGATGTGCCTCCTCAGTGCCGAGTAGAGGGGGACAGTCACCTCCCTCAACCTGGTAGCGGTGCTCTTCCCAGTGAAGCCCAGGAGGCTGTCAGCTCTCTTTGCTGCAGGGGTGCATAGCTCATGCTTAACTTGGTGTCCACGAGGACCCCTAAGTCCTTTTCTGCCACACTGCTTTCCAGGCTGTTGGCTGCCAGCATGTTCTGGGGCATGGGTCTGTTCCCCTCCATGGCAGGGCTCCATACTTCTTTTCGAACATCAACAGCAAGCTTGAAAATGAATTGGTAATGGGTCACATTTATGGTGCTGATTGCAACACATCTCTCTTACTTGTCAGTGAAGAGCTGGTTACAAGGTATTTTTTATGTAAAGTGTTTGTATAAAATGTTGTGCTTTGTCAAAATATGTAAATGGGTTATATATAAATATTTTCATAGAAGATATGATATTGGACAGAATTAAAACTGTGCAGATTATATAGCCCCTCTGAGCAATGCATGAGGAGTTATTCCACAGCTGCAGTAATTGACTGCAAAGTCATTGTGGTGCTTGACAGCAAAGTCATTAAGTGTCCAAGATCTTTCATCTCCATTTTGATATCTGGCTGTCTCAGGTACTTTGCACTACTCTGCCAAACAGGATCCTTTAATTCTTTTATGAAATTAAGCTTCTGTTAGAATGGGAGGCTTACCTCTGAGCTGATTCTAAAACTGATGTTTCAGAATAAATGTGCAGTAAAGCTGCTTTTTTTATTTCCTCCAGGAAATTTTAAATTAGAAATCCCAAGGCGTCCTCTGTTGCAATTAAGTTCTATCCAGCTGTCGCTGATACAGTCTGAAATGCTCAGGTTAGCTGGTTTTAATCTGGTACTGAAATGGGGATATTGTGTTCATTTAAGAGCTGATCCTGAGCAGCAGAACAAAAGTCTATTTCTTTTGATTTGTCTGGACATTATAAAGCTTAGTAACACTTTGGTGTAGAAATTCAAAAGCCTTTGTTGTTTTCAAAGGAAGGCAGAACATAATTCAGTGTATTGGTGCTATCCAGCCCTCCCTGTCTGCAGACAGTGCTGATGTGGGCTTTCTTAGCACACCCTGGGAGGGCACCTCAGCTGCAAATAAGAGAGACCACCTGGGGAATTGAGTATTTGTGCCTACTCTGTCCTTAACTTTCTCTGCAGGTTAAGAAGAGGTGTGTACTTAATGATATGGCTTTCTGTGATCAGAACCCCAACCCTCAAAGAGCTAGCTTGCTTCACAGAACTATTGAGCATGAAAGAGAGCAACAAGCCATGGCTTCACAATGTGCCTTGCCATAGGTCTTGCACCATGACCCCCCAAGAGAAATGGTGAGGAGCTAACAGGGTCGGGGATGCTGCCCTAGAAAAGCTGAACAGCTTCTTCTATGCTTGTGTGCGGGTGCTGGCTGCCTAGGCAAAGTCCAATGCTGCCTTCAGGTAGAGGAAGGGTAGTCGACAGAGGCAGAGCTGCATTGACTAGCCAGAGTTTCACATCTGAAGGTCCATAGCTTGTTTTTTAACATTTAATACTCAGTTGTTATCCTGAACTGCACCTTGTAGGTGTACAGTACAATATTAAGTGTTAATACCTTGGTTTAACATACATATATATTGAATGTTGTATAGGTAACTGTTGCAGTCGCATACATTGCAAGTAGCAATTAAGTAACTTGAGACTCAACTAGAATGCTATAGTCAGAGTGATTATTTTGTGTGTGTGTTTATCATACATATTTTGACACCAGTTTTTTTTTCTGTTTATTTGCTAATCCAAATGCAAATTACTTTCCTGGCTTTGAGAGCATCTTAATCCAGCTGTGAAGCAATTGATTTTCAGTTAGTTAAAATCTGGACTGAACCTGGAAAGTGTTGAAGGCAGGGTGCTAAGTTTATGAAATGGCCTAAAGAAAGAAATAGCAGCAAAATATCTTAACATTTTTAATGGTTTTTCCGCAAATTAGCTTTGCTGATCTAGGTCTGATGTGAAAAGCAGTTTAATTTCAGGCATATACACAACATCAAATTTTCCTAATTTCAGCGAGTCCGTGTACTGCATCTGAAATCTGCTAGAAGTGAGTTTGTGTGTGCAATTAGGCATGAAAACTATTGGAATCACGAATTCCTTAAAAAAGAAAATGTCTTGCACTAATGAACATGGAAAAGGAAGATGGGTATCTTGCATAGAAATGTTTGCTCATGCAAACTGAATTATCAAGTTGGTTTTGTGTTCTGTTGGCATTAGATGACCCAGTTAATACAGAATTATCCTTAAAGGCAGGAGAAAATGCTTGTTACAAAGAGAGGCCTGTGACTAAATCAGGAAAGCTCAAGCGAGCCTGATGAAATAACCCATTGCTGCTCTCCTTTCCCATCACTTTTCAGCTCCTCCAGGGGATCACAGTGCACAGTTCTAGGTCAGTGAGACGGTGTGAGTTCCGCAGTTAGATAATATAGGCAGGTCCACAAGTTGTGTCTCTCCTTCTCTTGCTTTTCCCTGCCTCCTTATTTCTTCCTATTTCTTCCCTCCGTGATTTCTTCCTACTATTGCCTTTGTAAAACATTGGGTTTACAATAAATTGTTTTATTAAAATGTTGTCCGATGCTGCGGATGCAATGTGGAAATGACAACTTAGAATGATTTGTGGTGTGCCATAGATCAAGTAATTGTATGGGAGGAGCAGCTGGTGAGGTGTGGGTTGAAAGATGACTGCTGAGAAAGCTGGGGCAAATCCCTCTGGAACTGGTGACTTTCGAGCTAGAGTTCAGCTGGGAGCTGGGTGCTTGCTGGATTTGGGCTTTCTCCCACACCCTGTGTGTCCCTGGCTTCAGATCCAATAGCATGCAATGGAGCCCATCAGCATATCCGGACAAGTGTACTTTGTTTTTTGGAAGAACCATAGAATGGCTTGAGTCGGAAAGGACCTTAAAGCTCATCCAGTGCCAACCCCCCTGCCATGGGCAGTAATAAACCCCCTCTAGACCAGATTGCTCCAAGCTGCGTCCAACCTGGCCTTGAACAATTCAAAGATGGGGCAGCCACAGCTTCTCTGGGCAGCCTGCTCCAGGACCTCATCACCTATACAGGAAATAATTTCTTCTTAATATCTAATCTAAATCTTCCATTTTTCAGGTTGGAGCCATTGAATAAAAAGTGATAAATGTGGGTGCTGCAGAGCATGACTTGTGATTCACATTCATGCTTCATAAATCAAAATAGGTTTGAGAGGGGGCTGGGTTTCTGTTCTGTCATTTTAACCCAAGCAGTTTTTGTACCAGATGTATGTCTACTGCATCTGAAATTTATTCCTAGTTGGAGGGGATTAGGAAGAGGCAGATTACAGTGCTCCTGGGAACCTAGGCAAGGTCAAGAGCAGTGGGCCGGGCACTTGTGTACCAGGGTTGAGCAACTAAATCAAAAAGACAGTGACAAGGAGAGGAAAGATGGAGAGACAGAGCAAAGTGCCAGGAGATGTGTGTGAGGTTCATATGAAGGCAGTGCAACTCCTTTCACACAACTGTTCCTCTGTTTGGGCATTCGTATGCCGTAGGCATTGTGAAAAAGCATACCTGTAGGCATTTGTTACTTGCCACTTTTGCTAATAAAGATGTTGCTCCATATTCTAGCAGATTTGCAGTGCGAGTAATTAAAAACAAACACCAAAACCTAAGCAGATCAAAACTCATCTCTTGATCACTATGGCAACCATGAGTTCACCGATGGGTTTAATTTCTGCATGCACTGTCTGAATTTCAATACCTGTGTCTCAGGGATATTTTACATGTGAAAATGAGGGAAACTGCGACACTCTAGCTGGGTTTTTCAGGTCTATCTATCTTTCTCCAGGGAAATTGTAGATATAGGTACACAGTAAATATTGGGCTGGGGGAATGGTCTGTTAATGGCAGAATTTTTTTAAACCTGAAAGCTGCTGAGACCTAAGGGAACTTTATAGCCTTAGTTTTACGTTTGTTTATTTTGGTTTCAGAGTTACTTCACTCTCGGTAGCAAACTTAAACTGCTAGGAAATGTGTTTGCTCCTTTCTGTATAGCAGCACTGGAACTTCCTCCACTGTCACCTTGAAGTGAGAGAGCGAATGGCTGCTTGTAAAATGAATGTTTTTGTTTCAGCGTCAGGTTAATAGGAATATATTTATCATGAAGAGAAATCTTAATTATTATTTATTTATTGCATTTTTCAGGTGCTGCTAAATGCAGTCCGGCTTCTAAACCAGGATCAACACCTTCTCGCCCATCTTCAGCAAAAAAAGCTGCACCAAGCAGCTCAGCATCAAAATCAGATAAAGATTTGGAAACCCAAGTCATACAGCTCAGCGAACAGGTAAATTTGCTTTCGGCATAAAATTAGATGCGTTCATTGTCACAGGCAGGGACGAAATATATTGCCCTCTGTTGAATGATGCTCTCCACAATTATACGGGGACAAAAGATTGAAACAGCTCAGCTGGGAAGGTAAAAAAATAAAAGTGATTTATTGTTAAATATAGCATCTGGCAGAGATGCCTGGTGTTTGCCGGGATTTTCAAAAGGTCATCTTAGGAATGACACGTGAGTCTTGCTGAAGTTATTAGATGTGGAAATGTATCTTTTCTTTCACTCAGAGAGGAAAAGCCCCAATAGTCTTTGCTCTTGTGTATTACAAATTTGAAGTAAATCATCTCAACGTGTCATTGTGGAGAAAATAAGCCTGTTTATAATACCAAGGTGTCAGAGATTTACAGCTGAATCAAGACTAGCTCATTGCTCGCTGTTTTGTGCGAGGAAGGCATTAAGAACATAATAGGCCTTTTTAATTTAAAAATGTGATTTAGTTTTGTAAGAATACTTAATATTATGGCAGAACACTATAACTAATAAAACTTCAGAATTTCTTTAATGTTAGGAATGCAAGGGCTTAGTTTTCATTTATGCTATGGAGCTTTACACCACTGTGTCATTCCTGGACATGCAACTGCGTCTGCACTGCGCATGAATAAGTGCATCTGGCCCAAGATTGTGATGTTGGAATGGTTTAAATGCCAGTAGTATAAATGAGGCCTGATTCCTGTATTTGTCCTGGATGAGGGAAAATGGAAAGGAAAAACCTCCTATTTTAGAGTCTGAGCTGCTTGGCAGCTGCATTCAGGAAGAAGTCATTACTCTGGATCAAGCATAATTTTCCACAATTAAGGGTGTTTCAGTTTCAGACTTTCATTGAACCAAACAACAAAGATTTCAGTTTGTTGGGGCATCATTTTCAAATTCTTGGTTGCTGTTGCACACTGAAAGGTGGTGGATGGATATAGCCACATCCCAAACACAGCTTCCCATGGATTCAGGGTGAAATTCTAAGCAGCAGAGAACACAACAGGGGCCACCAGCCTTCCAAATGGGCTTTTGATTGTTGCTGTAACAAAAAAGTTTTGGAATGTTGCACCAGGAATGGATGTATATATGTTTCATAGAAGCGTTTTTATCTTTTTAATCAATGTAAGAGTGGAGTTAAAACGTCAGCTTGATGCAGCTTAAACCATGACATTTGTACTCAGAAGTCAGAATGAGTTTGCTTCAGGAGGAAGGGTTGGTTTGGATCTGAGCAACAGCAAAATATTTGATCTTTACTAAAATAGGCAGTCACTATCACATTCACTGCAAATGTATTCCTAACACGTTCCATGTGTGAAAACCTTGAGCTCTATATACAAACAACCCAGAGGAAAACTGATGATTTCTCCCATCACCAAAAAGGAGAAGAAATTTTGTGGATTTGGAAAGCTGGTGTTTTAATAGCTAGTTTTTAAGAGACCTCTTCTAGCTGGAATGGTCTGGAAGGCTTTTTAATGCTGGCAGCATTTGGGATCTCATTTCCCACTAATGGTTACTTGTGCACCCTGGGCATATAACAGGAGCCATAAAAACTATGCTGCAAGCAGCTCTGAGCCAGGTTTTTCAGACCCCCAGTCTGAACATGCTGGAAGACCTAAATTGCCCATTTTTAACCAGTCTCCAGCAACAGAGTGATGAGGGCAACAGCCATACCCAGTTGCTGTCTCGATTATGAGTAAGGAGCATTGAATGGTGTCTGTGGGTTTCAAATTCCTGTATGGCTGTAACAGACTCTTTTTTCAGCCCTTTCATGAATGGCAGCTAAGGCACAGTGAAACATCTGAACTCCCATGCAATTTGTAATGGAAAAATTTAAGTAGTGGGGACATATGTGCTAGTGAATTGAACGCTTCCCATGGCTGCTGCAGGGTGCTTGTTGTTTGGCCACATAAACCACATTGTCGTGCCAAACACAAAAGCTGCTTCCTGACAAAGGATGTGGCACTTGTTCCCCATTTCCCCAGAGTATTGGTGGAGGCAAACTCTTGTGTCTAAAACTCACCTCTCTTGAATCTCAGGCCCTGTTTTTGTAAGAGGAAAATACCCACTTTAATCTGGTAGAAAATGAAGCAGGTTAGGACAGCTTTGTCTTAACTACTGACAGATGGAGAGCAAACCAGGTGCTATGAAGGTGAGGGAGGAAACTTCTTCAGCCAGGTCCCTCTGGGCACTAGTGCATTGGCACCACCTGATCCATCCTTGCAGCAGAGACTCTTTGCAGAGCCCCGAGTTAGGGGTGTTTTGCTGTTCCTTAGGCATGGCTGCTGCCTTGGTTTCTGTCCAGAGGCCCAACATTGCTAAGGGCTTGGCATGGATTGAGAGTTGTGGTCAGTGAAACAACCCAAGAGGTCTGGTTCCCAGTTTCTGCCTATAGCTCCTGCCAGGGACTCCAGCTGAGCTGTTGGTGGCATGGCATGAAAAGCTGGAAGCCCAAGGTTTCCCAGGGCTCAGTAGCTGCTCTGACAAATGCAGCCTTGTCACTGAAATACATTTCCAGCCTCCTGTGTGGAAAGATGGCAAGGCCCTTTTGCTATGTGTGGATCTCTCTCTCTCTCTCTCTCTCTCTCTCTCTCTCTCATATTATCCAGTCAGCATGTTTGGGGCTTGATGCATTAAATAGATTTATGTGCTTAATAATTATTAGTTTTGAAGATTTACAGTGACCTGCTGCTGTTTCTGTGACTCTGCCTCCCCGAGGGGGGTTAAGAAAGTGAATATCCTTCATCGAGAGAAAGGAAAAAATTAGAAACTTTATATCTTCAATCACTTGGAAAACAGGTTGTGGAGAGAAAAACACACGTTCTCTGAATGCTGCTGTGCTAGGTGAGTGCATGTGTGTATCTTGGGGCTGCACATTGCACACGTGTTTAGGGAACGTGTGAAGGTCTGGATATGTTTATCTCCTCCCTCTTCATTTTAAAAAAGAGATTTAGACAAGTTAGGGGGCATAACCAGAGGAAGCTTCAGAGCTGTCCTGCCACCGTTTCGTTGTGCTGTGATCCTTCTGTAGAAAGAAGCAGCCTTCATTTATCAAGGGAGTGGGATTTACCAATAATACAGCCTCACTGTTTTATGTTATCTTCCAAGCTGTCTCTTGGTCTGTGTTTGTATCATCTGCAAAGCTGGTTCATGCCACAGCAAGTCCCATTGTGTAAACTGGCCATTTTAGCCTCTTTTTCATGTAGAGTGATCATAGTCATTATAAAAGCAAAAGGAAACACAAAGGGAAATTTGAGAACTGAAATGCTTGTATGCATGTGAATGTGAAAGCTAATTAACATATTCCTGTCTGGATTTGGTGCAAAACCAATGCAGATTGTTAGATAATAATACTAAAGGTATGAGGAGTTTGGAATGTAACTTACAGAAACTGAATTTAAATGACCCATTTTGAAATTAGAGTTATATTGGGAAAGGAAGAGAAAACCACTTTGGATGATGTAATTACTTATAATAGTGAAAGCATTAATAAAGTTTGTGCTAATCCTGATTATTTACAAAAGTTAGAGGTTACACAATAGAATTTAAGGGCAGATAGCATGAAACTGCAAAGTGTGATGCTTCTGGGAAGAGAAAGTTTAGGAAAAACGTGTATTGTGAAAGATAAGAATTATACAGTAAAGAATGATGTTCCTAGAGTTTCCTGAGGCCTCGGTATTTCCAGGGTCCCAGAAAGATGACAGACATGTAGGATGCACCAAAGTTCATGCCATAAAACAAGTCTAGAAATCAGGAATAACAGGGTTGTGTGGAAAACACAATTGAAAGCACAAGGGCATGTCTTCCTTCTGATAGAGGGAGTTCCTTGTTATGCAGAACATGAAGAAGTGCTCTTCAGTTTGGAACTAACATTAGTGAGTGCCAAGGACAAAAACTGTGTGGTGAAATGGAAGAGCTTTGAGAGGCGAGCAGACTTGATGTCATTTGAACATTGAACTCTGGGCACCTACCTACCCCAGGTCCGAAACATCCATCAACTCGAGAAGTCACCATCTTCTTCCCACCCTGACCTGAGCAGTTCAGTGGCCTTGGTAGCAGGACTGTCTGAGCTGGTTTGCATACCCAGACTGTAGTCTTGCTACCGGCTTCATACTGACATTAAGGAATCCGTGGAAGTTTATCTTTAAATTTGGCAGCCCAAAGAGGTAGATAATATTTGGGTAGAGTTGTGAAGACTTTGCCAAAATACCTTCAGGGCCTTAGCAAATTGCAGCTTTTGAAGGACTAAGCTGCATTTTTTGCTTGTGAATTAATTTTAAGAAACCCTGTGGAAAATCCCCTTCGTAATTGGCCTTGCTTAGGCTGCTGATTCAGATCTGCTCAGCACAGTCAAGACAGACTCCCGAACTTTGGTTCATGGACAGCTGTCTGGAGGAGCAGATGAACAGCCTGAAAAACAGGCCCTTTCTATGCAGGGGACGGAATACAGTGTGCTTCAAGAGCATGAGTGTCAGTAACATCACATCTCTGCCATCTTTTCCTGCAATAGCAGCTTCTGGTCCAGCATGAGCAAGTGCAAGGAGTGGCAGAGAAATTCAGTCCCTGCTTCTGGTGCAGATGAAAAAAAACCCCACTTTTATGGACAGTACAGTTCACTCTGCTGAGGAGGGTATTTAGCAGGCTGCTTTCAAAGGTTTCCTGTGGTGCAAGTGGTTTGGAGAGTTCGGGGCTTTGTGTACTCTGGTTATAGAGAATCACGCTGCTCTTATGTCTGATAGATGAAGAATCTTGAGGGCTATTTCTAAACTTAAGAGTAATCTGACATCAACTGGTTTGCTTTTCTACTGCTGTTGTAGCAACGGAGTCTGGCACTCAGATACCAAAGGCAAATTTTCAGATATCAAAGCAAGTTGGTGCTATTGTGCTGCTAGTACCTGACATACTCTAATTACAGAGAGTGGCAGCGTTCCCACACTACTAGCCTCTTGCCTGTTAACTGCAGGGGGATGCAGGTCTGGAAAGACCCTTCTCCATCACCAGCCTTTGCAAGTGTCAGTGCCCTGTTCCTCTGTGAGCTGAACCCTTTCTTGCATGTGTTACATTTTAACACCTTTAAAGGAGTAAAGCATCACACGGTATGGGGGTGTTCTGGCCTGAAATGGCCATTTGCTAAGCTATGTTTGTCATCCCAAGCACAAGAGTGAGAAAAGGACAAACGGAGAAGAGAGGATTTTCTGTTAATGGGAGGGATGGTATGAGTCTGTGTGGCAATGTCTGCCTGTGTGCACAAAGGTGCTTGGAGGTCTTAATTGTCTCTGAATATTTGTATTTATTATGCTGGAGCTAAACATTTGGTTTCTGCTGCTGCTGTTAGCTCTATTTGCTCTTTGTGCATGCTTCATGACGTTAAGCGTTCCTCTTGATGTATTATATAGGTACCTTTCTGTGCATACAGCCTTCAAGGAATGTATGAGAACATATGATTTTTCAGTATCCTACATATTAAATGCTTGCTTCAGTCTTCTACTGTCTTCTTCCTAAGAATAAATGTTTTGATTTCTCCCCCTTCTCTGATTAGGGCTTATTGGCCAAAGGTGTCTGAACCTTCTGTAGCTGTAATCTTTTCTCCTCATAGCAGACACATTCAGGAGAGTGGAGAGGCAGATGACTTGTAGCGAGAGTGCTGCAGTCTATATTCCTGCTGGGCTCCCAAGTGAGTAGTGGACAGGCTGATTTTAATTTCCAAAAGCTCTCTGTTCCTCAAAATGCTGGGAGCAGAGGAGAGGAGATTTTTGAGTCATCTTCTCCTCTTGTGTTTTCATAACCCTTTTTGACTTCAGTCCAGAAGTGCTAAATCTGTGCCAGGCATTCAGTTCCTTGATAAACCAAGGGTGGCTCGGTCAGCTCCCAGCAGTGACAATCTTCTGAGTGCCTGTCTTCTGCCTTTAGAACAGGAGGCAGAAGTCATGTTTCTTCAGATGTGGCTGCAAGATAATCAGGATTGTCTGTAGCTCTGGCTCAGCTAGGTGTGATGGGTAGAGGACCTGATCTCAGTAAGACCTGGATTAAAACTTGGACCCTATTGAAGTTAATGGGCTTGTTTCATCTGAGTTACTTTATTACTTACACCCATCTCTGGCAAACGCTGAAAATCTGTAGTTGTCTTTTCAGCATATTCTTAGTGTATTTGCAACACTCTTGTAGTAGGGCTACTGTTTTATTATCATCCTTCTGTAGTCAGTACAATTGTTCTACTTTTAAGATAACAAAAAGCTATGATTTTTAAATGGATTCAATTAAAATGGGAGAGCTGCATTTATAGGCATCATGTCAAGATATGCTTGAAAGCATGTGGCTGCATCAGTACACCTCTGCAGGTGAAATACAACTTCGTTCTTTCAAACAGGACCATGTGTTGTGCTTTAAACTGTCAGCCACATGGTTTTGCTTGCTCACTCCCCTGCTTCTTGCCTCGCCCCCCCCCCCCCCCCCCCCCCCCCCCCC
>JAVHNF010011274.1:4864-15834 GCA_034783455.1 Micropsitta finschii | reverse complement strand
CTTCAGGGATCTAAACCAGGAAAACATGGGATTTCATTCTGTACAGATTTTAGACAATCTCCCTACTGGAACACCTAAACAGCCGTGAGATCTCCTCTCAAATACAGATCTCTTGAGACAGTTCTTACAACTCTGAAAATTAGAGATCTCATAGAGGATTTCAAATATGAATTGTCAGCATCTTACTGAAATGAGCAGGAAAAAACAAAAACCTGTATAAGTCTGAGGTTACTGGAATAGTGTTGCTGCAAATGTAGAAATTCTTTAGTCTGTTATAGGATATTTCTGAAACTTAACTACCAAATAGGTAAGTAAATATCCCTAAACAGTTTCTGGTCTTTTATATCTCAAAAGCATCTACCCAAATTGGAGAGAATTCATTTATAGGGATAAAAAATTATTTTAAAATGAGAATGATAGAAGATTTGTCTGTTCATATATTATTTGAGGTTGTCCAAAAGAATATTTACGCTAGATACTGAAATACATACAGCACAGTGGAAGAGTGGGTTTCATTTTGCATGAACCTTAGTTTTACTGAAAAAAGTTAGGTTTATAATGGTGTCATAAGATACGGTGCTTCTAATTATAATGAGCATGGAGAAAAATACAGGAACTGTATAACACTTATGTAAAATTGGATTTTCACAACCCTTTACCCACATTTTCCATGTGGTTTCACTAGTGTTTTAAGAGACTGAAAATATTTTCTGTTTAGGTTTCAGTTTGAAACCATTCACGCCAACAACGCTATATGTTCAATAGTGGACATGCCCTGTGTCACACTTCCATTGCTTTGGAATTCTTATATTACGGTTTTGTCTCATAAAGGTTTATAAATCATCAGTTTTATTAAAGTTTATATAACTTTTAAATAGTGGAATTTAAAATACCAGGAAAGAGTACCCCATTTTACAGACATGGAAAAGATACCAAGCCACACTAACAAAGGTGGGAAAAAAGAGCAGCATGCTAGGGAGTTTGGTAACTGCGTCATTAAAAAGAAGCTGAGAGAGGTTAAACCTGCATATTTGGCTAGTTATTATGGCCCTTTGCAGTCATTCAAAAGGAAAAATTTGGCCATGCAGAATTAAATCTGAGACTAAATATTTCCTGAAATGGCTTGGAGAGCAGACATAAAAATCTACACATACATTAGTTCATTATAGCTTTGACTGTCAACATCATATTCCTTTTCTTCCAAGTGTTAGGAACTATAGGCCTCACTGGCAAATAACGTACATTAAGAATCTCAGAAGCTGAATTTCCAATGAGCTTTCAGTGGTGTCATACACTAACAGCTCCAATATGTAATTCCTATTTATAAAACAATAGCCACTTCATTAAATTCCATACAATTACATAAAGAATTATTTTCACAAAAGTAATTGCTGCTTCTGCTAATGATTATAGAGAGTTGTTAGGGAAATCTGACTGGTAGTCAGACTCAAGGGACTGTTGTTCCAGTGATTTTAATTGTAAAATACAAAGAAATTCTGGACAAAATAATTTTGGCACAAGCTTGCCACTTGAACAGAAATGCAAAGGCATTTACAATGCAGAGAGAGATGCCTGCACAAGGGGATACTCCCAGGTTAATCAAGATAGCTCTACATGCATGGGTCTGACACCAGAAATGGCCAGCATCTTTGTACAACACTGCAGTGTACATCTAGAACACATATATAGCTAGCCTGGGTATCTTAACTATGGCACAAAACCATATGGCTACACACTGCAGTGCAGAGTCTTGTAAGAACCAGCTCCAAAGAAAGGGTACATTTACACAGCAGAGTGCAGCCCATGTAACTACACTACCTTGAGTCCCCCCAAAAATTAACTCTGTTGCACCACATTGTGGAGAGATTAGTTTGGAATAAGAGGAAGCAAGAAGGCCGTGCTAATGTGGATCTCACTCCCACATGTGCATCAGCTCAGATCTACACCTTCACACCACTGCACAGCAAGGTGCAATGTACCAAAAAATACAGCCACAGTGTGATATAAAAAGTAAAAATGGAATCTGAGACTGAGGTATAGGTGTTATGGGAGAAAAACAGCAACAGGAAATTAAGAAAACCCAAACAACTTCATCTCCACAGGCAGCTCAGGCCTGTCACCACATTCACACCATCTCTCCTGACACACGCCTTAAGCATCGAAGCACCCAACACTTTAAAACACAATGCTACACTCATTTTCCTTTTTCTCTGCTGTAAAGGGTAACCATTATTTTCCCTGTCTTTGAAAACACCCTCCAGTGCTTGTGTCAGAAAACTTCTCACAGTGTCATCATTGGGGGCCAAAGACTTTTATGAAACCAAACAGCAATGACTACTGTTACTTAATGACTTCCATTGTTCCTCTAAAACAATTTGAACTTTGAAAAGGGATAAGAGCTGCAGTCATAGTACCTCTAATATATAATTATATTAATTTATCCACCATGCCTTTTTATCTCAACATCAGCAGTAGTGCACTAGTAGATAAAACTATATGAAGATGCCAGACATGTAAATTATTTCATTGTACTTTACCTAAAGCATAAGCACAAAAGGTGGTAAAAGCACTGAACAGCCACACCCAGGTGGGAACAAGTCCAGGACTGGTACCTGAAATACATCAAGCAGTGAGTCAGTGTAACAGCAGTCGACATCAAAGAAATCCACTGAAATATGCATATACATATGAACAACCTGCCCCTGATTAGCCCACTGCATCAGACAGATTGAAATAGTCAGTTTTGACCTGAAGTCACCAGTGAGCTGAATCAAAGAAGCACTGAGCAGGCTTGAATGTGTATAGACCATAAAGAACAGAAGGTAGAGGGGTTTTGGTTTTGAAATTACTCTGGTATTGCACAAAACAATGACAGTAACTAGGCAAAAGCTTTCACAGTCATGGGAAGACTATCCATCAACAGATGAGTTGATGTAATGCTAAAGGGAAAAAAAATACTTTTCAAGCATGATCATTATTATTAGTGCCAACGTGGGGGTTTTGTAGCACTTTTACTGTATAGATCTGAACAGGAATTTATGTCCTTTGGACAGGACAGATTTTATATTTTTTGTTCGTTGAAAAAACAGAAGAAAGTCGAATTGGACAGAACCCAGGGTTCTCTTATTGCTCTGCTGATAGCAATAATGCAAGGGTATAATTGGTTTTTTAAAGAAACCAATCCTTGTTCCAAAGAGTATTCTATATTACATTAAACATAATTCAGCAAGGACTACACCAGCACTAAACAGCTGTAAGCGCAAAGCCCTCTCAGGTTTCTGGGATTCAGCACCAAACACAGGGAATGCTTGCACACAGAGGTGTGCCCTTGCTGGACAGGGAAACACCAGTCCCTAAAGCAGTGTTCTGGCCACCTTTCTCTCAATGCCTCATCTTGCCACTCTGAAAGAAAAGATGGCAAGTTCAGAGTCCTAGCTGCAAATTTGCAAACTGTAGAATGAAAACCATCTGTCCAGGAAATGAAACCCTTTATTTCTGATCCTAGGTATGGGATGGATATATGATACTCAAAAGGCTCATAAGGTTGCATGAACGGTTTCAATCAATTGAGAAATGATGGGCGCTGTTCTCATGTGAAATGGAGAATTGGTTTCAAACTATGCATAAAGGTCCCAACTCTAACAGGCTTAATCATCATTTTAAATGCCTTCAAGTTGAGTGTGTGTCTACTAGGAATGTGTCAGGGTAAAATTATGCCATTCAAAGATCTGCGCTGGATGCTTTTTTATTGCAGAGCTTAGTAAATATGAGCTACACTGATTTAAAAAATCCCCAAAATGTATAAGGATGATGCCAAATAACTACATAATATGCTGGTACTGAAAACTTAATGCTCATACAGGGTTATTTTTGAACCAAAACTGCTAATAAGTATCCCTGCTTCTAGAATTGCTGTGATAAATGTACAAAGAGCTCAGCCCAGAGGGTACCTCCTGAACCTAACTACAGGTGTAAGAAATGAAAGACAGCAAAAAAAATTCCAAACATAATTGTTTCAGGAAATAATCATGTTAAACCTTCACCAAATTGTCTAGTTTAAAGAAAAGCAAAACTTTTTATATATAAATCACCTGGGAGATACTTACTACTTTCTGTAGGCTCCAAGCTGGTCTGAGAAGCCCAGAACTGAATGCTAAGGAGCAATCTGCTCCAAAAAGCTTTTGACTTGGTCTGCCATGAGGAGCACATGTGGACTTGGACTTCAAAAGTCATCATTTCAAGAGGCATTTATTTAGAAACTATTTCTTTGTCTAGGAGCTGTCTCAAATGAGGGGTGGAGTTATTAAAGGGAAATGAACTTGTTCAGGCACCCATTTAGGTATTATGAAATGGGAAACCCATCAAATTTTTACGAAGAACATGAGGGTTGGTTTTGGCTGTGTATATAAATCTTGGAATACATGTTAAATAAAACAAGATACTATCATAGGCTTCAAGCAGCACATGCTGAAACCCATACTTAGGAAGAAAACTAAATAAGATTTTTCAATAAAATGATCTAAATTTATAATTCCACGTGTGAGGTCAGATCCTCCTATATGCACATGGAGCTTCATTACGGGAGTGAGAGGAAGATCCAAGTATCTTATACTTCCCTGTATAATTCAGAAATATGACATAAGCAGCTAGCTAATCATACAAGAGAGCATAGTTACCTGAGGCAGTGTAGTCCCAGTCATAGGAAGATATTAGAAAATAATTTACTAAAATCATGACAAATCCAGAGAACGTTAGCACGTTGGGGGCGATCCACAAAGGCACTATCTGTTGAAAAGGAAGAAAAAAAATGTAAGAAAAATTCTATTTCAAATTGCAAGTCCTACTTCATTTAAATATTTTCTATATTATATCAGCAAAGGAGAAGCCTGTAGATGATATCAGCAATGTTCACATTTGTGCATATTTTCCCATTTTCAAATTAAAATAGTTTTCATTTCTGAAATTTATTTTCAAATGTAATGTTCTTGCCTAATTTTTGTGACTGCAATAAAAATCTCATTTTAAAATGTTGTATATGCTATGTTACACATTATCCTTATTTTCGCAGTCACCAAGGAAAGCTACTTGCAATTGTGTGTATCACAACTGCAAGAAGGCTGCAGCACCACAGTGTGGTAATTCAGCATCCACATGGCAGGGTTTTTAAGCATTCTATACAACAAGGAAATTTCCTCTTCTGACAGAAGTCAATAATTTCTGACTCAAAACATTAACAAAGTCAGGCATTGAGCACATTACACTTCTAGATACAGAAGATCTCCCTGTTCAAAGCAGTTACATACTTCTCTGGATAGTAACTTTCTGCAGGGTCTCCCTCTTTAGTCATAAATTATAAACACTCCATTAATTCATTTTACTTTGCAGAGTGCTGAAAAAGACTCTCTGGCTTTGCCTAAGCCTCTAATTCTTTGCCTCATTAACTGTTCTCAGCTCTTCATCCCCTGTGGCTTTAAGGTATTCCTTACACTGCAACAGGGATCCTTTTTGATAACACTCTTCCCAAGCAACACAGTTTCTCCAGAATATTTTCAGAAGCAACATACACAGCTTCCTATGTGATTTTTAGACAGAACATATTTGCAGTAATACAAGTATCAATCACTACCATCACTCAAATTCAGTATCAATATAGTCAAACCATATAAATATTGGAGACTTATAATCAAGTTCTTCAGAGTGTCTAAGGCTTCAACACTATAATAAAGTACACTATAAAATATTGCAAAACAATATTAAAGAGAAAAGTTAAATCATTTCAGATACTAATGATAGTTTTGAAATTAAATGTCTTTTTAATTTCTTTGGACTAGCTAGATGGACAGACATGAATACATATTATTTTGTATACGTATTTACATTTCCTCTATCCTATTACTACATGAAAAAATTGCATAGGAATTTGAATGCTTGGACTGACTATAATGACTAGATCCTCTTTTTCTACTATAGAACAAGTAATGATATTCAGGAAAAAAATGTGCAACTGATGCTGTACAGTCTAAACTTTCAAAACTCACATGAAAATTCCTGAATATTCTTCTTAGATGTTTTCTTTAATAACACTGGGAAAAATAAGAAATCTGATTCACTTTCCTTATGAATAGGTTTTTTTCACTAATTTTAAGATACTCTGTGTCAGCTTTTATGGTATTTAAAACACATCATGGAATGCATAGAGCTACAATTAAAAAAATTCATGTATCATTCTGAGCCTTCAAAAGCCGAATTCTAAATCCCTAAGAACAGCTGACAGCAGACATTCCCTGAAGCAACCTTAGCAGAACACCTGAGGAGGAATCCTTCACTGCACAGTCCCCTCTTGCGGTGACTGCGCGCTCAGCATGCAGCAACAGCAGCACATCTCCAAATTTTGCTACCAGGAGACGCAGAAACCTTGTAAGATGGAGGCTTGGTATGAATTGCCTGCTGTGGAATTTATCTGATGTCTATGACCTTACATGAAATAAGGACAGACACACAAAGAATTATAGATCGGCCTCTTTTAAGCTAAAACCTAGATCAAAATAGTGAGTTTAAGACAACCTGTGGATGAACCTTTTACATGGGTATACAAATGCCATCCATTGTATTGTTTTAAAATGACTGATTTCTCCTGTATGACTCATAGTAACTGTTGACTATTAAATAAAGTGGAGCAACATAAATATCTGCTTTATAATTAGGCTCATCATTCTAAATAGTCACAATGCCATTATTAAGTTAATACAGGAAATAATTTATGCTATCACAGTGCAAACATAAAGAGGGTACTTTAATCCATTTTCTTGCTAACATCATGCATTTTAAAAAAGAAAATCATCAAAGAATACTTACAATCCTTTTGGCTAGCAGACACACCATGAAAAACAGTTGTGGGAGATCTATCCTCTGGAAAGCAGCCTCTACTGCAGTTAAATCCCTAAGCACACTCTTTTGATTATTAATGAACCTAATCTGTCTAGGTATTTGGAAGGTATCTGGAAAGTATTCCCGTTGCAAAATCCGTTTTGTTACATTTAATGCCCCTTATTCTTTTGGTTGGTATTACACTGCCATCACCCTATTTCACAATTCAAAAATTAGAAAGTGCTAAAAATTAACTTTTACACATGTTGGAAGAATACAGCCTGAATTTACTGGTATCCTACAGAACGGTATCTTGCAATCTTTATTCTCTAATTAACACACGGTAGAAGTCTAACACATCAATGAACTACATGATTAACACAACTGGAGATGTCCCTGGGGAAAATTACATCTGCTTTCCTGCAAAATCATGTTAAAAAACTTTAAGTTCCACAAAATGCTCATTTCTGTTTTAATGGGTCCACGGCCGTTCATGCTAAAAGCCTTAACACAAACAGCAAATGTTTAAATATATCAACTATTTGAATAACAAACGGTAAAGTACATGTTTATGTAAAGCTCTGTTCAAACTGGAAATATTCCTTCACTAAGTCACTTGAGACCACTAAAATGCTATTCATGCCCAATTCTAGTGATAAAATCAAGGATTATAAAGGCAAGAGAGGGGGAAATAATTGACTTCAGTAAAGCTGGCACACACCTGCGTATCCCAGTGGGATTTCCTCCTTTTCCTCTCATTGTCCTGCACAAATGTGATTTCCCATGAATACAAATAGAGGAGGAATATTCAGTTTATGTAGCCAAGTAGTACTATCCATTATGTGTCAGACAGCACATGACTGTGCTTTATTATAAAACATAAATTTTCTAATTAAAGGCAAAAGGACGGAACATTGAATTAATTAAAGACAAAATACCTGTAGTTGCAGATCAGAATAGTTTTAAACAACACACAGAGAAAGTTAATTGTTACTCTGTAGTTTCCTACAGGTGTATAGTTTCATACAACGTGGAAAAGATGCCACAGACAGGAGTATCTCAGAGTACTTCAAGCCCATTATAGAATTCAGGCATTAAACATTACCCTTCACTTTCTGCTTTAGCATCAGATTCAACACTTTTCTGAACCACATACATCCAAAAACCACACTGAAACTGACACAGGCACATGATACAGTGCATAAGAAAGATGTCCTTGGAAGAGGAAAGGAAGGAAAGTCATGCTCAGGATTCTTGGGAAAGTTTCTAACTTAAATGCACAAACTCTTTGCTTTCCTAGCATCCCCACCACAGGTAAATGAGCTGGGTTATGACACATGTTTTCATTTCGTATTATGTCAAGATCCCAACTCATAAATTCCCATATCATGTTTAATGTCAGGCTCTTCTTAATTCTCATAACATAGGAAATACATCTTACAATGACAGATAATAATGTCTCATTCATAGAAGACATACTTTCCAATAATTCTGTTGCAGAACATAGACAAACTTGTGTTGCAAATAGGACTAAATTGACAGATGAAAGGCCAGACCTAAATCCCAAGCCTGTTCTCATCGATGTGTTTGTTTGTTTGCTTGCCTGGCTCTGAGAAGTTTAGGTTGTTTTAATGCCTCTAGAATCTGTTAAAAATAGTCCCTGTGGAATGTTTATTTTCACCAGATTAGAAACTAAAAGCTAAGTGATTCATACATGCTCTCCCAGTTCTGATTTTTATCCATAGGAGCAATCAAGATGACTACTGCAATCTCCATTACGTACTGCTTTCCCCTCTGCAGCTGTGCATTCCCAGCTCCTCTGTATTACTCTGATTTTACCTGGCAGTATTTTTCATGTTAGAATGACTACTTCTATGAAAACTGAAAGCAATAGAATTTCCCTCTAAATCCTTGTGATAAACACTGAGAATTATCCTGCAATGCTCTGGCACCAGAAGGCAAAGCAGAACGTTCATTGCTGTATCTTCAGGATTCAAATCAAGCCAAATAACAAAGTACAGACAGTACCCACTCCAGTCTTTGGTTCTGTACTCAGATCTCCCAGCTTTTGACATAGGTTTTCAGTCCTGTGCTCTGGTTTATGCTTTCCTGCAGCAACAAGTGAACAAAAACACGCTCACCTAAAATTCAAGGAGGTTTAAAAAAATCTGAAGAGGTAGCATTCTAGTAGGATCCATCACCCTATGCTACATGGATCAAGAATGTTGCTTTTCTTCTGGGAAAACTCTGCAACCATTTGAAGAACTTATCTGTAAAGGAAGTTTTTAGCTGATAATACTCTCCCTTGAATTTGATAGCAGATGAATATCAATGGATCTCCTAAACCAAAGCTAAAGCACACAGTACAGCCTCTGCTCACCTCCTGTGCATGACTCCAGAGTGCTGAGAGGGGGGTGGAGTGGAGTATGCTTTTCTGCTTCATTGTTATCCTCAATATTATAATGGGAATGAAAACAGGGTCTTTTAGCTGAATTGCTGAATTCAGTTTCTCATCTTCCAATTGCTTTTTTCTCATACCTTGTGTGGGTTGTTTTTTAATTCCTAAGTTAGGTCATATAAACACTTCCATGCAATTAACATTGAGGTTATGAGCAAGAGATTGATTTTCCTGCTATATCAAGCATAAACAACACCTGAATTATAGAACCCAAGGACGGCAGATCCAACAGCACTCTGACCACATACATCCTTTTTATTTATATATTGGTTTGTTTTCAAGTCTGCTGCACTTTAAAGATTTCCCCTAAGAAGGCAGACGCAGAAGTCATTGCTTCCTTGGAGATCTATAAGTTCATATTTATTTCAGATAATGTTGTGTTGGGGTTTTTTGCCAACAACATCAAAACTTATTGTGAGCTGGTTTATTTTTAAAGACTGCATATCATAATGCGTTCAAGAGATGCCATCTTCCAATCGTTACGGTGATCATGGTAACCGCTCTCATTCCCAGCTTCTTAGAGAAATGCCTAGCTCCCCTGAGCAAGTACCCTTGGGAGAAAATGAGACCATACTTGCATAAACACAGAACAGAGAACACTTTCACAGAACAGAGAGAAAGCCAGGCCGTTGTTAGGTGGCATATGCTGCACAAAAATAATTTGTACTCAGTAAACGCATCAATGTCTGTAAAGCTGTTTAATGAAAGATGTAATAATGAAAGATGTAAACCAGAAACAGATTCCTTTTATACAGCGATCAGAAAAAAATTAACAAACCTTATTTTTGCAATAAAAAACCCACCTCAAAATCCAGACAATACTCAAATGCAGCTATATATGCCGAAACATGTTTCTTATATACAAATATCTTAATTTCAGCTTTATTGATCACTTTGCATTTTTAGATGAAAATACATGTCATATTTAAAAAAGAATAAATAAAATCGTACATCATCATGTGATATTTCTATTAAAACAAAATTCTTACCTTAATAATTTTGTTCCAGATGGGCTGCATAATATACACAGATAAAGGATTTGTATCCACAGCATTGTACTGTGAGGAAAAAAGCAAACGTGTCAAACAAAGCACTGAACAATGCATATTTTTCCATCATTTTATATCTTTCAGCATCTAAGAACAATCCCTCTGAGTGTAAGTGGTGTCGATTTATTTTACTCTGATGACTATTCATACAGCTTTAATTTAATTTAAAAGCACTGGCCTGGTTTACAATTATCTTTATAGCAACTGCATGTACTAACACAAAGGCTTAGGCTCGCGAAATGGCAAACTGCTCTGTAGTCACATTTTACTTTTAAATTCTTAATCATGTTATAAGTTATCCTCTAGGACTCTGCATTTCTACCGTATTTTGGATTTAATACCTTTCTTTGCACTATTAGTAATGCATAGTCTGGGCAGCAGTTCACTGCTAGTACTTGGAATATATAGTGCATATAGAATATGGTCTTAAGCAGAATATTTTCTCACAGATACATAGCTTTTGACATAGTAACACAGTTGCATTTGCCTTATAGTAATTAATGTAAGGTGATGTTATGATAAAAATAAGCTCTAGATTAGCATAGTTCATTACCACAGTAAAATTTACCTATTGGAGCGACGTGTAAAACATTACG
>JAVHNF010011267.1:6850-21654 GCA_034783455.1 Micropsitta finschii | reverse complement strand
AGCCCCTCATGTGATGGGGGTGCAGCCCAGGGGGACTGCAGGATGAGAGGCAAAGCCACACAGCCCCCACTGTACCATTGGCTTTGTGCAGGCCCATCTCTTCCAGCTCCTTCCCTCCAATGCAGTGGGTCCCCTGAATGCATGGTGTGGCAGCAGAAGGTTCTGCGGTTCAGCTTTGGAGTTTTGCCCCCTTTGCTGCCCACAACTATGGACCCTGGGTGGCTGCCTCCACTGTGTTGGTTGTGTGAGTAATCCTCCCTCACACCCCAGAAGCAGCCACAATCTCCTCCTTTGTGTGTTTCTAGTTCAGAAAAGGCTGATTCATTCTCTGAAGCAGATTAATTACTTCTGTTGTTAAAAAAAATCCTTTAGAGTTGGTCAGCTTAACTTTCAGCTGCCTGTTCAATGCAGTAAAACAAATGTGCTCTGAGCCAGGGCAAAAAAGTTTTCATGGAAAAAGAAACTGGATTGTGGTATTTACCTGGCACTTCAGCAGTGCACTCTGCAATTTAAGAAGTATTTGTGGATGTGACTTGTTCTTGACCTATATGATAGGTCATGCAAATTCGAGCCCACCATGAAGGTGAACTGGGGAATAAATATTTTTATTCCCTGATATGTTTTATAACTTGTTTCCCTTCTGGTTTACATCATGCTGATGTAGCACCTGGCTTCGCAAGTAGCTTGCATCCGAAGCCTGGCCGAGCTGCTCCATTTCTTCCCTGGGAGGCTGCTTTCCATCCTGCTTGGCTCTGCTCACTTGTTTATGCACTGATGGGCTGTAGTTCCATATTTCAGAACAAGCTGTCCAATATTCATGAGTTATTTTGTATTTACCCAGTCCTGAGGCTTCTTTACAAGCCTGGGGATAAATTCTGGGGTTTGTTGTTTCCATTACTAGGAATGGACCGAACCTCTACAACCATTAGGAAGCCATAAATACGGCCTCTATTTCTTAGAAGAAAGGTAAGAGAAAGAACTATCACAAAGCTAAATTGATTTACAAGGCTATAATTCCCAAACCCCTATTCTGATTACAGTTCTGTGTTGGTGAAAGCCATATGTGTGAAGATGAATCACTTACAAAATGATATCCTAGTATTAGTTGTATATTTATTTATCAGATAAATATAGTGATTTTCCTCTTGAAAATCAGTGACAGCCACATGCTATGCTAATCTGGCGTAAAGTGCTGCAGGTCTTTGGACTATGTAAACCTGAGGATATGACTGAACAACTGATTTCTTTGTAAAGAAAAAACCAATATCAACTACTTGTTTGTAAAGTGATTTTAACTATTATACAGAAGAAACTAAAAGAGATTCAAGTATTGATATAAGAGATCCTGCATGTAAGTTAGACCTGTGTATAGTAAGGTCGTTCTCAAAGCATGAGAATTTCCTATCATAAACCTCCATCTGGTTGAGCCATATTAAATTCCCTTCACTCAGTATTAATTCCAATACTGAGTTAGAACTGGAAGAATCATATCTAGGAGGACAACTTTGGGTTCTCTTGAAACAGCTGGACCAACTGCTGTAGCAAAGTGAAGGGTTACGCCAGTCAATATTCTAGGATTACTGCATTATAAAATAGGGACTTCAAACTTTTTCAACCAGTAGTAGAGAAAATAGCCCGGAGGCATCTTTGGAGATTAGTTTTGAAACCATGCTAAGCCACTTTTTTGCAAGAATTTCTTTAAACGACTCAAATGCTTAATTTCTCAAATTAGCAGCTGAGCATGTTCTGTGGTTACTTCTAGTAACGTCCATATTCAGACAAGCTCACAGAAAAGTACCAGGCAGTATCCATGCCTGTTCTCCTTAATGTGTGCAACATGTACTTTTCCTGTGCCATTAGGAATCTGGGCTATGGTCAGCCTTATCTAAGCGAAAATGCTCATGATGTTTGCTCTTGAGCCATTTACCAGATGAGGTACCAGCAGCCATGATTCATTAGCAGCTGACTGGAAAAGCTGATCTCGATAGGAGGGAGTTGCATTTGTAGCCTGTTTGGAGAACAGCTGGAAAAAACGCTGTTTCCTTATATACCGTTCTGGTGTTTCATAGCTTTTTTCAGCAGGGATGTCTGTAAATGTTAATATGGATCCTGGTAGCTCTTTGGCTTAGTGGTGCCTATAACCATTTTCTCTGTGGACCTCCTGCCTCAGACTGTTTTTTTAGGGAAGAGCTATTCCCTGCCTGAAGATCCTCATCCTTGAGCAAGTGAGGAGAGTTTGTGCCTGTGCTGGAAGAGTACAGCTAAACCCTGCACAAGACCTGGCTGCCTCCCTTCCTCTGGGGCAGGGCTCGAAAGATCTTTTTTCTGTAATTACATCTCACCATTGCAGCACCAGTGTGTGTGTGTGCAAAGGAGCAGAGTTCAGCCGCTTTGGCTGCCTTCATCCTGGCAGTTCCTAAGTGGTTCCCCTGCAGCGTTAGCATGGGTGCAATATAGGTGTGTAGAATAAATATATTGAATAAATATCAGACTCTTTACTCAGCCTGTGTTTAGGAGCACATAAATCTTTTAGAAACCCATGCGTAGGTCTGTGCCCTTTGCTCAGGGTAGAACTGCTGGTGCGGTTTGGCGTTTTGGCAGAAGATTTTGTCAACGCCTGTCCAACGCACTGAGTTCCCTGTAGCTAATGGTTTAACATTCCCAGTTGGAAGCACCCTCCCCAAAGCAGGATGTTTTTATTGTTGCAGAAGCTTCCTACCAAAGGAGCTGTGGAGAGAATGTTTTGGATATTTAAAGCAGATCAACCCCATTAAATACAAAGCTCCCGGAAATATGCACGTACTGGCAGTAGCAGAGTCCTTTATTTTCATTATCAGAAGTATCCATCGGATAGACTACTTCAGAGAGCTTTTTTTTTTTTTTCCTTCTCATAATGTTGTAGAAAATGAATGTGTTCAGCAAAACAGCAGTCAGAGAGCTGGTCTGTGCCAAAAAGGGGGGGGGGGTGTCAGTCTCCAAGGTGCATAGCGAAATAGAGTAAGCAGAAGAGCCAGCGTCTTGCTGAGTTCCTGTCTTGCTCCCGTGACTTCCTGAGGATGCTCAGTGTCTCCGCTCCCCAAAGAGGGAGCAAACCGCCTGTTTTCACTGTGCTCTCCCAGTGTCTAGGCAGGTCATTGCTGGCCTACACTAACCGCCTGTTTTCACTGTGCTCTCCCAGTGTCTAGGAAGGTCATTGCTGGCCTACACTAACTGCCTGTTTTCACTGTGCTCTCCCAGTGTCTAGGAAAGTCATTGCTGGCTTACCCTATTTGCTACCCAGCAGTTGTGCTGGTGTCTCCTGCTGTCCCCATGGCAAAGGTCAGACACCTTCTCTTCCTTGTGGGCTGGGGGAGGATTGGGCTCTTCTCCTAAATTTGTATGCCTTCACCTGGCCGAACACCTTTTCAGTGCCCTTTCAGCACTTTCTTTGACCCTGGTACTTCCGGTTGCTTAACGCAGAGTTCAGTTCTCAGATGAATAAAGGAGCATTGTTGTATTATCCAGATTTCTTTCCAGTACCCTAATTTTTTCCCCTATCAACATGTTGTCTTCACTGGCTCCATAGGAGCCGCAGTACCCAACAAGCCAGTCACAGAGATGCAGAGGTGAATATTTCACCTGTAATTTTTGAATACTGACTGTGCTATGTTTAGTAATTTAGTAGCGGATGAAAGGAGGCATTTTAGGCAGGATCACCTGAAAAAAGCCATCACAGCAAACCTCTGGCTGGCATCTCTCCTTGCCAGCCAGAAATAAGCTGGGTGTCTCCTTTCCAAAATCCTTGACACAACTTATAAGAAAAGCCACTGGCACAGGAGCTGATACATCACATAAATGTGGAGCAGTGAGAAGACACTGATTGCTGTAATTAGGACTAATCTAATTCCTGAGGGCAAATGGAGTGTATTTATTTCTGTTTAATTGGATTTTGTGGATCCATCATGTGGGCAGAGGAGCCACTGCACTGCAATCCAGAGGAAGCAGATTGATACTGGAGCTGTAGAGGGTCTTGGCTCATCTTTACCTAATGTTGGACTAAACTCTTAGTTCTTGATTTAATATGTCTGATTTTGATGTAATTGCTGTTCAGAGGACCACCAAATCATCTGCTAGAAAAATGGGGTAAAACTGGGCTGATTTGCTGAGAGAAAACCATTATCCCTCTCCCCAAGCAATCTGAAGGCAAAGTTGGTGAGACAGAAGCTCAGACATGCGGGGATGGAGCCTCCATGCCCTTACCACCCTACATCCTTGTGGTCTGGGGGTAAAGCATTGCTCCCCAGGACAGCACTCAGCTCTCCTGTAAAAAAAGAGGAAAAAGGATGGCCTGGCTGGGTGGGATGGACTCCCCACTGGCACCCATCTCCAAGCACATCAGCATGGGGCTGCTGATGCTCCCTCAAGGGAAGGGGAGGCCAGGGATGCTAAGGAAGTCCTTGCTCTTTAGTCAATGCCCAAAGCATTCAGTCTGAAACACAACCCTATGCATGGATTCTCTCTGGCTGTGCCATGAAAAACAAACACCTTTGCTAGTGCCAGGTTACAGACGGTCGGGTTGATGGACCTCAGCAGGGTGCAGAAGCATCTCTCTGTCCATGAGTTGGCCTCACACAGGCTGGCGTTAGAGCTTGGCGAGGGCGCAGCCAACTGCCTGCAGCAGCCAGGCATGGCTCCAAGCCCCTGGAAGCAGCACAAGTGATGCATGAACTGGGAGCAGAAGCTGGGATCCAAACCCCTTCATTTTTCTCAGCTACTGCCCATTGCTGCTGCTGTTCATGTGCCATGGGACCCACAGAGGTACCCTGCAGCCCTAGAGCTTTTTTTTCTGCCTTTTTAGCCAAATTTGTCTGCTTCTGCTTATTTTTTATGGGAGAGATGATGCAGCCTTTCTAAGAACACAGGCATTTCCAGCATATCTCACAGGTCCAGGCTTCAGATGAAGCTTGGTGGAAGCTGATAGCCCTTTAAATTTCTTCCATGGTTGCAAGAACAGAAATTTGCAACATCAACAATCCTTTCTTTTCAGGATTTGTTTTTCTCTTAACATTTTATATTCTCCCTAAAACCTGTTGTGAGCCCCATCCTGCTCCCAAGAACCAGATTAGTGGCTGATCGCTTGGGGACTTGGGGATTATACTTTAGGAGGGCATGTAATGTGAAGTGACATTCATTTTCTGTTGTAAAACCTGTCACGAATTAATGTTTGGTTTGGACTGTATAAACATGTCCTCAGAGTGCTTCCTAAGGCAGAATGGGGATCTGTGCAGAGTCATTTCCCTGGATATTGAATTGTTGTGGTGAAACTGCCTTAACTAGAAAGCACATGGGCAATAGTCTCTTAAAGACTAACTGGAGGACAGACTAATCAGTGTATTTCTAATAGTGGTGGAGCTGCGCTTTTGTGTAAACAAGGGCCAAGTTTCCCCACTACAGGCAGGAAAGCTCTTGCTGTGGGCTCCAACTCTGGATCTAGGGTTGAGGATCTGGATCTAGTTCAGGATAGAGACTGCACAGGGTGAGAAAAAAAAACAGCATTTGAAGCTTAACTGCCACCCTGGGCCAGGCAGGAGGTCTCTGCTAAAATGGGCCATGTCGAAGTATTCACAATTTAATAGTAACTGGCTTTCAGTTAACACCTTCTGAGAGGCTGAATGGATGCATTTCACAGCTGTGGCTTACAAACTGGTTTCCACATGAAATCTTGACCAGAATGGCACAGAGAAGTTTTCTGTTAGAGAAAGCTCTTAAAGTTTTCAGAGCCTCCACAGGCCACAAAAGCTGGGCTGGTCCAAAGCTCAGTGAGACCATAGGAGTGCCATGATGAGAGCAGGATTCCCCCCATTGAGCCCCTGCCCAGGGGAACACTGCCTGAGCCTCCAGCCTTTGTCCTGCCATGCCTCTCCTAGCTGCTGATCCTGGATTGGGCTGCCTCAGGTTGGACATCCTCATTATTTTAAGCTGTCCTGCCTCTCTCAGTGTTTCAAACATCTTGCAGTGTTTAAGGGCCAATGCCACAAAGCTGGAAAACCCCGGCGCAGCTGATGCAAGGTGAAGGGGCTGTCCCTACTGCCTGCCGCTCTCACACTCTCCATCCCACCCAGCCCAGCCATCCTTCTTCCTCTTTTTTTAATTTTCTTTTTTTTCCCCCTTCCCTTCACCAGATCATTTCTCTGCTTTGGTCATTTCCTTGCTCTGAGTAACCTCATGCCTGGACTGTTTTCTCATGCTGGTGGCTGGAGCTGTGGTGGGGTGCAAGCCTCCCTCCTCCCCAGCCCATGGAGAAGTGTCACCCTCCCAGCTGCCAGTGCAGTGAATGAAGAGGGTGACAGGTCACATGCAAATGCATTTCCTGGAGGCTACAGAAAAGTGACTTCCTTGCACCTTTCCAAAAACTGGTATTTACATACTATTAGACGCTGACATCCTATTGAACTTTCTTTGAGACTGCGACTTGCAGACATGCTTGTGTGGGGATTTAGACTACTGACTGAAGGTTGCTTGGCAGAGAAGAAAATGAGCTGGCCAGGGAAGTGAAGGCTCACACAGCCAGTCAAGAGGATCTTTCCATGTAAGAGAGACAAGGAAATAATTTGGCTTCAGCTCTGAGGTAGGAATTATTCCTTCTGCCCGTTTTCTCTGTCCGCTTGGCATCCTGTGGAGATGTTTAAAATTAACCTCCCAAAAGGCAATAAAAGGGTTTTGGCTCTCATCTGTGTTACAGCTTCCTATTGAGCAACAGCTGTGGGAGTCTTAGAAAGTTCCTGCCAGACTGTTCATGTTGCTGGGTTTCTGCTTCTCATGTGACCCCCAAATCATCATAATAAATTACTTCCCAAAATGCTGAACGATGCTAGGATCACTGGCAGGTGGAGGTGCTTCTGGCCAGGCATCCCAGTGGCAGTGGCCATTTCCCAAGCGAAGGTCTAACAGCTGCACCAATCCGATTTAAACCTGGCTTACCAGGTTAAAGTAAATTGGATATTGAGTATCTTCAGAGTGTGTTACTGTCGTAGCAAAGAGTGGGTTTAAACCCATTTAAACCTAAGCTAATGCAACCATTAAGTATAAATTATGGTTTAGATGCCACTGAAGATCCTAACATAAACACCCTTAAGCATCTCACTTGAGCTTGATTTGTATGTGGTACTGGTAGCAGCCTGATTATTTATTTACTTGTTTTATTTATTGGTGAGGAAGAAGGCACTAGTGATGATTTTTAGTGGTGTGGTTAATCCTGGCGTAACCCCACCACTACTAATGTATACTGAATGGACATATTTACCCCTTGTGCAAGACATCACATGGTATCATAGATTGTGTTTGCCCAGGAGAGAGAAGCTGTGCTTGCACACAGCATTCCAGTAGTAGTGAATGGCAGTGAATCAGGACAAGGTGGTTTTCCTTTCTTTGTAAAGTAATGAGCTATACTGGCAAAATACATATATATTTATGCTAGTATTGCCACAGTCCTTTTTGTCTAAGCACTGAAGTCCTTTTCTGGGAGTTTGCTTCTGGAAGAAGCCATTATCAGCCTCATGCCAGCCCCAGGCAGTGTGTGAATGGCACAGATCCTGCCTGCCAGCCACAGCAGCCTGAATGTCTGTGCTCCTGCATTTGCTGAAGGCAAAACACTCCCTGTAACAGTGCAGCACCTCTGAGGACACAGCCAACCTGGGCTGCTTTGGGAGCTCCTTTTTGCCTTATACATGGGCTGTGCCAAAATAAAACACACTGTGCTGGAGAATTCATTTCCTTCAGTAATGTGGAGCAAGACTGGGCACTCATTCCAAGACCATTTCATTTTTTAAGCATTTATCACTTATTCTGGCCTCTGATACAGGTGAGGATCAAGAATACATAGATCTGAAGATCACTGAGTCTGTTGGCTATGGCAGAGAAAGGATGGAGCAGTGGCTCGTTTGCATGCTGAAATCTGTTTGGCAAAGCATGCCTTTTGTTTGCACGCCTCAATTTCCTGTGGTACCCTTATGTCAGCTCCCCTGGGAGACTAATTACACTGATGGTTCCTACTGATGCTAGTGGGCCCACACCAAGGGGTCAGGTTGGTTTCAAAACCAGAGATTTGTGGTGTTGCCCCGCATCCCTGCTTCTTTCGGTACTTGTGAGGATGATTTCATTAGCCTGTATGTGTGTAAGCTGTTCAGACACTACATGGGTAAACACAACAGTACAAGTGAAAGCAAGAGGAAAGAAGGAAGAAACCCATCATGCTTCTGGAAGTAGTTTTGGAAAGCACAAAGCCAGGATGTTTTTTCTTTTTAGTGACTGTCTGACATGTTGCAAAATACAAAGGCTTAGCATATTCCTAGCAGCAGAGTGAAAACTGGAACTACCCAGAAGCAGAACCTATCACTAGCAGTCAGCCAGGCAGAACGGGCTCCCGAGTGTCAGGAACAGGCACAGAAGGAAGGAGGGAGTGAGCAGAGAAAAATAGCTTCCTTAGCGCCAGCTGTGTTCACCAGCAGCCTTGCAGAGGGAAGCAGAGGGCTGCAGATGCAGCACCTGCAGCAGGATCCTCTCAGACTTCTTCAAAGGGCAGCAAGGAGCTGCTGTTTCCTCTCACCCCTGCACATCCTGCAGCATGGGCAGCAGGTCTGTTCCCAAAATATCAGAATGGTTTGACTTGTAATTTTTCTCCCTTTTGTTTTCACTCAATTGCACTTAGCTGCCCTGAGAAATCTCTTTTTACAAGTCCTCCTGGGTCCTTGCTGTGATCCATGTCATCCTGAAGGCATGTAATAATTTCAGCTGAAAGCTGTGCTGTGCAGATCTGTTCTCCACAGCTTCACAGGACGGAGAAAGTATTGATGTGTCCTGATTTGTCTCCCACAGATGTCATCTCCCTAGGAGCTGACTTGAAGGACAGAAGGGCACAGAAAACTGATTCTGGGAAGCACTTGATTCAGAAGGAATGGAGGACATTTTATGATATGGTTTGTGTGGATGCAGGGAATATCACAGCTTTGCAAACCTAGTGATCCAGAAAGTTAGCACCATGAACCACAACGTTGCTCTGGCTGGTTGCAGGAGGACAAGTCTTTATTATGATGGCTTTATGTTTCCCAAAAGAACCTCTTCAAAGTTTTTTTGCATTGATGCTTTAGTTGTCATTCCCCATCAGGACTAACTGATCTTTCAGGGTGAGAAGCAAGATGAGGAGAGGGTTGCATTTATCACAGTGAATGTCGTGGCTGTTGGTGTCTCCACAGCAGGAAGCATAGAGGCACCATCAGGCTGTGCCCTAGGGAGCAGCACCCAGTCCCGATGCCAAGTGTGTAGCTGGGAAGGGCAGGCTGTGGGTGCTGCAGGCATCGATAGCTGCAGAGCCTGGGGGCATTGCTTCCAACATCACATCCTCTTCTGTGTCCTGGGCAGCAAGAAGCAAAGCTCCCCATGCCCCTCTACTGGCACAAGGCGAGATGTATTCAACCTTTTAAATCCAGCACCTTGTCTCTTTTTGTCAGGGGACTTTCCTTCCCTCAGCCAGCATAGTCTAAATGGTCTCTGTGAGACAGCAGACAGATGCGTTCTATTTTCAGCGCTTATCTGTCTCACTCTGTTGAGATCATTTACCTGCTAATAAGTTCCTGTGATCAGAGATAAAAAGCCTTTAAAGATGTATCTGAGTGGCTTTGCAACACTGTGTTTAATGGGAAGTATGGAAAGATGTTGCATTCATAATGTATCACTCATATCTATGTAAACAGATTTATCACACCATCTGCAGAATCATACTGTAGTCTCCTCCATATTTATTTCCTTTCCATTTATATAGTACAGCTCCTATTTATTTTATTTCCTTTTTTTATGATTAAATACATTAGCTGTCTTTTTTTCTTCCCTACAAAAAGAGTGCACTCTCTGTGAGAAAGAATATTTAATCAATCCAATTTGTTCAGCTTAGTGCATAAAAATACAAGCCAGTACTGTCTGGAGAAGTACCTGCCTTGGTTTGTACCTTATCTCTTCACATCTGTACGGAGCAGGTGGGGAGGAAAGGATAATTCAGAACAATCCACTGGTAAACAGGATGCTTTATCAGTATTTCCTGTCTCCTGTTGCGCTGGTTGTGCTTAATTTTCAGAAATCAATTAAGCCTAAGGTCAATAATGCTATTTTATTGTCTTTGGTATACAATGAAGTATTCGTACAACTGGGAGCAAAAAGCCAGCCTGCTTTGTTATCTGGTTTGATAAGAAAAATTTAGTTATATACAAGTAAAAATAGTGATTTGCTGAGTATAAAAACAAGTCACCCTGAGAGAGAGGGAGGTTGTGGCTGATAGGAACTTCTGCAGCCCCTTGGGTAGACAGCATGAGCCCTGGCATGATCCAGGAGGACCATCCTCCTCCAGCAGCCACTCCGGCAATCTTTCTCACCAGTAGGACCACAAGACTCTGCTGTGAACACACAGGACCCAAAAACGGATTTTCTGCTTGGTGCATGCTTTCACTTTGTGGAAAGAGTCTGGGTTACAGCAGAGCCAAGAGAAGGATGAGTCCCACCTAGTAAGCTAGGGCTTGGCCCAAGTGCCAGTGCTTGGGTTTGTGCCCACCCCTGTGAATAAGTAAAAAATACAGGACAGCTGGTTCGTCCTCCCACCAGAAGGCTGAAGGATGTTGGATCATTGTGAAAGGCACTGGAGAATGGGCCTGGATAGGATGAGTCATCCGGGTCAGATGGTCTTCAGCACTGCCCCATGCTGAAGGTCTGGGCTTGACCCCAGGCATCGGAAGAGGATTGCTGAGTTCCTTATACAGCATGGGATGATATCTGACCACAGCTCCATAGGAGTGTCTCTCCAGCCCCACAATTGTGAATTATCTGTGGTGAGAGATGTAGGATCTTGCCCCATCACCAGGGCTGTGACCTTGGGACAGGATACTTTCTCTTTTCTGCCTCTGGGGAGGGAGAATTTCTCTGTCCCTTTGCAACGAGTCTAACCGAACTTCCTGGGCTCCAGTACAGAAGAGTGACTGAGGGTGACTAATTCCAACAAGAATTTTACCAAGAGTGAGTAAGGGCTCTGGGCTGCAGACACTGATGACAAATCTTAGAAACTCAAGCCTGTACTTTGGCAGGAGGGTTTGTTGTTTGGGTTTTGGAGTTGTTTTGGGTTTTTTTTTCATATGGTGCTTTTTATTACCACTGTGTTCTTAGATAATATATTTGCAACTTCATGTTTCTCGACTGTGACCATCATTTTTTTCCAGATAGCAGAACACTGAACATCTGGGCACTTGGCAGCTGTTTCCCCATTGAAGCAAGGAGAAACTCCGCAAGAGGGTTTCTTCAGAGGTCTCTAAAAGGATTTGCTGTGACTGTATCCCACTAATTCCATCACCCTTCTGACCCTTACGCAGCACTGGTGCTGTGAGTTGTGAGCTGAATGCCACTGCCAGAGAGTTCCACCATTGCTTTTTCCCAGAGGAAGTGTTCAAGCTCTCTGAAATACCCCATCCTGTCCCACTTTGCATCTTTCCAAGAGACATGTTTAGTCCTATTATATGATGCCTATCTCAAATGAGAAAACTTTTTAGCTGTATATTTGCCAAAGGGTGACTGCCAAAATAAGGCTTTTGGTAAACCAGAAGCCATGATGCTCTACTGCAACAAAGCAGACAAGACCTTTCTCAACAGTGCAGTCCCCAGGAAAAATCAGAAGGCAGGCTTTAAAAGAGAACAAGATTATTTCCAACTTGTTCCACCCATTATTTCCAAATGATCCATCCTTTATCTTAGCTTTCTGGCAAATGAAATCTTTCAGAGATTTCTCGGGATTTTTTTCCCAGTTCTTTTCCCTACATGCTGCAGGGCTAGGAACCTACTGCACTTGAGCTGGTAAGGGAAAGCAAGACTCTCCTATAATCCCTTAAATCCCCCAAGTGCTGGGCTTTGGGGGCCTATTGGCCTCCAGGTATTTTTAAGGATATGAGTTGGAGGGTCTGTGGGCAGAGTGGCTTGGGTTTTTCTTAGGGCTAAGAATTAAAGTAATGGGTTTGCTGTGGGACAGAAGGAGGCTGCTGGGGGATAGAGGTGGCATCACAAAACCTCCATCCTCTGTTCAAACTGGGATTTTGCATTTCTATAACTGGGTAGGGCCACGGCTGAAGTGGCTGCAGCCTGGAGTGGGCAGTGAGCTGAGCTCAGGGCTGGGCTCTGGTGGCTGGCAGCAGCAACCAACAGCTCTCTTCCTGTGAAAACCCTTCTTCTTGCCTACTTTCTACTGAAAAATTCTCTTCAAATGTGAATTTTATTCCTAATTACCTCAATTCTGGCTTTGAATGTTTTCATGCATAACAAACAATTTCTCACTAACTTTTGCTAGGCAAACAGCTTGGATAATCATAGCTCTGTCTTTCCAAATTGTAAAACACTTTGTTTATTTTTGTTGTTGTTGTTGTTTTTTTTTGTTTGTTTTTGTCTTTTTGTTGTTGCTATTGTTTTTTTTACTTTTACCTTTATACACAGTAGGAATTTCTTTTGAAACAGTGAGCATATAGCTAGCTCATAGATATGGTCCTTTTTCTTTTAAAAGTGAAGATATGTTTACCAATACAAATTTCTGATTTGCTCTGGGCATCAACATTAATTTTCCCACATAGAATCATAGAATGGTTTGGGTTGGAAAGAACCTTAATATCATCTAGTTCCAACCCCCCTACTGTGGGCAGGGACAAAAAAATAGTCCAGCATAAAATCATAAAAATAATTACAAAATTAAGATGATTACCCTGCATTTAGGATTCAGAATATTGTGTTTGTAAGGAAAATGGAACACGATAAAAGTATTTTAACCTTAGCTATAGAAATGCACTTTAAATAGCAAAGATGCTTATCAAATACAGTCTGTGTTTTCAATAACAGCTTTCCCTTATAAAGACAAAATTTGTCTACTGACCCCAAAGTGATATTTTTCAGAACCAAATTAAGAGTCCACGTATTCTATTTTTCTTATGTCAACAATATTTCATTCTCTTGCTATGTGAAGGAAGTTTACTTGTAAAATGTTAATGCCAACATGTAGTCTCACACAGAAATACAACAAATGAAACCACTTTCAAGCTCTGCTCCATTTGATGTTGCACTAGACATTCAAAGTTTCTATGAAACAGAGGAGTATTCTTTCATTAAGCCAAGTAATGTCAGACAAGGCATAATTCTTACCATCACAAAGGAAATCTATGCCTTTTTTATGGTCAGGATGACCTCTCTGCTTTGGAAACATTTTGTGAAGAGTCTTGAAGTAGGAAGATCCCTTTGCAGAGTGGTCTCCTGGCTGTTTCACTCCCCTGGAGCATGTAACAGTGGCCATCTGAAGAGTGGTGAATTCCCAAGGGTAGGAGCACGACATGTCCCTCAGAAGGGATGCCTCATGGCTCTGTTCTTTCTGCTAGTGGGACTGGCAATCTGCAGAAGAGAAGCTCCAATGCTGGATGAGAAACAGGTCTAAAAAGTCAGTAGTTTTTATTTTTCTTTTGAAAGCCAACAGGAAAACTGCTTATGTCTTCACTGCCTAACAAGTTGTTGTGCCGTGATCCTCAGGCAGCATCACTACAGAGCTGTGTATAGAGGTATCAGCATGGACCTGGCTGTGGCAGTACCACTTTTAGGGTGCTCTTTGCACTGCATTGCACCCTGACCCTCAGATGGCAAAGCCAGGCTGGCATCTCCATGCTGCATTCGTCAGCATCACTGCGTCACTTCTCAGCCAAAATTCCTTCTGCACTTCTTGTATCCAGTCTTGCTCAGGTCACCCTGGCACCCTGAAATATCTGTCCTGGTCTAACGAGTAGGATGTTGAAGCACTGGTCACTGTTGTATGATTCTGCTCAAGTTGTTTTGATCTCCAGGACTTTTGTTTCCTTCTAGCTGGCACCTGTTTAAGGGATATTTCAGTTCAAACTGCATTCTTATTCATCTGAATGAATATTCAGATGAGTGAATGAAAATCATGGCTGAAATATTTACTTTTGTGTGCTAAGGGATGTCAGATTTTATTCATATAAGCCCTAAAGACAGACATGTCCGTATTTCAAGTTGTATTAACAAAGACTTAAGAGAATGGACTACTGGAGGTAAAGAAGTCACTGATGAGCTTTTGTTCTGAAAAAAAGAAAGGAATATTTGGGAAAAAAAAAAAAAGATTTAAACAGATTTTTAACAGACAGATAGATCCTTGGAGCTAGCAATGCTGTAAAAGTTTTCATTCAATCCTATTAGAGTTCTTTTGTGTTTAAAAAAGCATTCCCTGAGCACTAGATGTAGCAACACTGGTTTCCTGTCAGTTTGTACCTTGCAGCGGTTTGCTAATTCCAGTTAAATATTTCCAATGACTGGGGTATCTCTCTTGCTCTTATTCTTCCTCTTTTCACCATCTAGTCATGCTGCAGGAGGACTACCATGCTACCAGTGAAAACTGGCCACAGGGCTCAAAATTTATGGGGGAACCTTGGAAAACACAGACAGCATAATCTCCTGAGCATTGTTCCTTTAGGAAGACAGCTAAACCATCCTCCCTTAAGCCTTTGAATGAAATCACTGTATGGTTCTAAACTGTTACTAGATTGCTCTTGTTTTCATGTTTTAAAAAAGGATTGTGCCACTTCAAAACGAAATAAAGTTTTAGACTACTAAATATTAGTAAAATACTAATTTTACTAATTTAGTAAAATTACTAAATAATTAAGTACAAATATTTTGCATAAATGAGTTAAATTCTAGACCCTCTGATGTTAAAGATTCACCCTTAGCCTAATGGGCAATGTGCAGCATAAAACTTG
>JAVHNF010011243.1:0-15586 GCA_034783455.1 Micropsitta finschii | reverse complement strand
TTTACAGCTGCCAAAAATCCAAGGTTTTCTTTCAAAAAAATCTCAGCAACCCAAAAGCAATAAATGTTCTGTTTCCTCAGATCCACTGGTGGAGAGCTGACAATGCTAAAGTCTGTTCCATGAAGATTTCTGCAATGTTTGTCTTCCCATTTGGGAAGTCAGTAGAAATAAACGCATATTGCAACATACACTTCACACATTTGTTTCAAAGGTGAATTTAAGACATATTTAATATCTTCTTGTAAACCTTGGAAATATGATGGGCTGAATTCTGGCCATGTAAGCAAAGTCTGTACGCAATCTAACAATGCAAAAAGTAAATTTTGTAGCTGTTTCATACAGCCAAAAGGCTACCTTTCCTGCATACCTTCCCTAAAGCAGGACCAAGGATGACTGGAACAGAGGGTGGACAGAGGACTGTGGTTTTGCAATACGTATACATTGCCACTACATTTAGCCAGGGTTGCTGAACACAATGACTTCATCCATCCTGGCATGCCTGAAGCGTGACCTCAGCTCACTTTGGCTTCAGTTTGTCTTGAAGGTTCTTAGCAGGTGCTGGCAGCTCCATGGATGTGACACAACATATATAGCTCTGTCTTCATCCAAGAGCTCGTATCAGTTTCATGCTGACCCTGCAAATTACATTTGCACTATGTGGAGTTTGTCCTGTTGTTGTTGTAGCTTGGGTGATCTAAGTTTACAACCGAGTCAAGGCTTGTAAGGAGAGCTGGTATCTTTTACTAGTCTAACTGAAGCAACAAAGCAAAAAAGCAACCTATGAGCTTTCAGAAGCAGATAACTGTCTTTCCCCTCTCTAGTGGTGAACCAGAAATGCTGAGGGCCTGTGTCACTATCCAGAGATGTGCCATTGCCTGTCACTTTGTGACATACATGCTATTTTTTCCCCAGTACTCTTTCCGTGCAGTTTTAAGAGATATTTCCCTGTGATGGACATTCACAGGGTACTGATCTGAAACAGAGTCTTCTTTTGTTCAGTCACACTCACAAATATCTGTTGTAATGAGAAGAGACAGATTTGATGGGAAGTAGCAGCGTGCAGCAAACAGTCCTGTGTGGAAGCTTCAGGGCTTCCTCCGTACATCTACCAAGATGCTTCGGATCAGCTGAAGCCCTGCTTCTCAGCAAACCATCCATTTAGCCTGCAACACTTCTTTTTGCACCAGGAGATCTTAATCTGCTCTGAAATCCACTGCTGTGTTTTTACTCAAGTAAATTTCCTTCCATATGGCAAAATTAGTGCTGGTCACAGAAGCTATGCATACAGTAGCAGGTAGTACAGGATGGTATGAGCAGATTAAAGGAGCAAATCCATTGGTGCCTAGGACCAGGCATGTCCCAGAGGGGGTTTGCTTTGGGCTAGTTTGTGTCTGGGTCTGGGACCTGTTAGCTACCTGTTAGCTGTTGGAGTGCATTAGGTGCAGTCCTGGAGCACATCTGGCTTAGTTTTATCCCCCAAAATGCTTATCGAATATGGTCTTAGACCACTCTGTGCTGTGAACAGTGATTTGCATAGCAAATGGGAGCAGCCAGGAGATTTGTTCAGAAATGCACTTCTGGTCTTATCTTAGACATTGCTGTAGATTTCTCTGGAGTGCAACATGCTATAGCATGGCTCATCAGAAAGGCTACGTCCTTCATGGTGCAACAGCACTTCTTTGGTTTAGCATTGTATTTCCTTTTCTCAAGGAGGGACATATTCCTCCAGGAGACCTGGGATACTCATAGACACTTTTGCTTCTGACATTAAAACAAAAATAATAAAACCAAATGTTATTCATAGAACTCATCTTATAATGAAAGTATTCCAACATCGCCAGACAAATTCTATGCCTGAGGCTGGTTTACTATGCCATGGGTCATCTACAAGTGTGCATGCAGAAACTTGCCTAACCCAGAAGGTAATTTTTAGGGAGAAGTTGTAGTCAGACATAATAGTTATTATCTATAGAAAAGGAAATACCCTATTTTTACTGTCTGGTGATGTAACAATAAGATTTCAATAACAAACAAATGGGTATGATGCATTTACTAACACATTCCCCCCCCCTCAATGAACAAACAAGCCAATTCTAAAGATATAATATCTTCCATCCTCTCACCCCTAAAAAAATATCAAGGAACCTTTTAGAAACCTATACTATTATATTCATGATAATGGAGTGACAAAAAGTGGTATGAAGCATAAGGCTGACCATACTTACCCTTATGAGAGATGGTTTAATTTTTGTAGTGGAAGCAACGTGCTTTAAAAGGCACATTGAGATGTTTAATCACCTCACCTTTGCTAGAATGTCTTAATCACTACCCTGAATTTTAATATATTTTTAAGTACTGCAAGTGCAATTGTTCAGGAAGTGTGAATTAAAAACTAAGTACCAAGAAATACATTAAGAAACCATTTTTTTTCTCTACTGCTACAGTTAAGAGTATAGCTGTCGCCCTTGGTTTGCTAAGGGCTTTCCTCTGAAAGCAGTCCTACTATCTAACAAAAGGAAATGACATTAGAAAGCTTTCATCTTTTCCTGCTTGCTGATTCTACCTTAAGGGCTTTATGGACACTGCATGGACTCTGCAAGCCTTAAGAAGAAATTTTGCAAAGATCATGCTAATTTCACACCAGTTCCAAGCAAGTTCTGAAGACCTTCCCCGCACTTCTCAGTTTCAGCTGTGCCGTGACTATGCTGAATTTCAGGACTTGGCTTTAAGTGCAGTGTGAACTATAGGAAGGTTTGGAGCAGACAGAAAGAAGTACAATGTGTGCCTGAACACATTGTAAAATAAGTAATGTAAACTATGACTATGGAAGAAGAAAACAGAAAGTAGATTTCCAATGCCTTCATAAACCATAAAATATGTCCTACAAGTAAAATAAAATCCTTTGTCTATGCCAAGCATTACTCCATGGTAATTTTTCATTACACTATATCCATTTGCATGAGCCAGTAACTCCCATTTGCAGCCATCCACTGGTCTAGACAGACAAATCTTTGGAGATCTGTTCTTTTTGATGGATTTATCAGATTTCCAGCCCCATTTCCCTCCTCTTTCTAATTTCTGTTCCTTCCCCAGTGTTGTACTGGCTGCAGTGGGCTGCTGAGGTAGGTCCATGCAACTAATCCAGTGGCATCATTGCGAGGAGCTTGCTTACTTGCCTTCCCTTTCTTTTAGTCTTGTTTGAAGTGACCCCACACCTCCTACTTATTATGCTGTGGAAACTGTCTGCCTCTGCAGTAGATTCAAAATCTATATGGTACACACAATATGCTTACTGCTGAGGGGCATAGAAAAATAACTCAAAATCTGCTCCAGCTCCCTTAATCCAGTGTGCGTTCTTGCTGCACATGCCTTTGTACAGCATGTACGTTGTGTGTCCAGCAAGCTTAATACTGCACTCTATGAAAAACTTTTCTGCTGTAAGATTTCTAAAAAGGGCTTTAATAAAGCTGTTTTCTAACACGGTAGTTTTTGTTTATTTTCAGAGTTCAAGAACACAGTGCTTTGGTAGTTCTGCAGTCCCGGATGTGTAAGGTATTTAAAAATCAATTCCAGAAACCAAAGCAGTTCTATCCGAGGCACATCAAGGGCTAGATTCCAGCCACACATTCAGGATAAATAAAGTAAAGCCATCAGTCACATTTTATAGTAAGCAAAGTAAAATTGAAGAAGTAAAAACAAGCTAATAAAATAATTAATATTAGTGGAAAATAACAGGTATACAGTAACAAATAAGTTTCTGTAGACATACCACTTAACTCTAAAAAAATATGTACATACATATATGATGGCTACAAATGAGCTTGTGATTTTCTTCCAAAAGTATTTGAGCAGGAAGTAAAACATTTTCCCAGTGGATGAAATAACATTCATTTTTGCCAATCTAAGCAAGGCAGATTTAAATTTTATGTGTGTCCAACTGCTTGTTCCCCCTCAGCTAATAACCTGCCTGCTGGAAACATTTCAAATGAAAAGGAGTTCACAGTTCCTAAGCCCAGCTCTGAATATATCTGCCATGCATGTAAACAAGTAAACCATTATGTTTCTTGTTGAGATAAAGAATACCAAGATAAGTGGGGACTTTTACAAAACAAAGGGCTTCCTATTGCGAGTGTGGATAATCTTCCAGAAAACCCTGTGTTTTGGCAAATCACACCAGATTAATCTATTAGGCATCTCCTTTCATCATCAAATTTCCGCTGCCTATCACAGTGGCTGCCTTATCAAGCACCCTTTTCTCAATAGCAGGCCCATTCCTAGGATTTCAGGTGCTGGCCTTCCACGCTCAGAAAACAGGTGTCCCCACTGTTTTCAGGCAGGAAAGGTCCCTGCACAGAAGCCTGGGAAAGGGCAGGGGTATCAGCCGCTGTTCTACCTGAAGGAACAGGTAACAGGAAACTGTTGATTCAATGGGCTGAACTTAATTGGCAAGCATTAGTCAGCACTCAGTGTTTTCTGTGAATTAAAAATCCTCATAAGAATTCTTCCAGACAAAAGTTTTGGATGGGGAAGATACACACCCAAAGATGCCCTCCCAGGAGCAGCCAGTTCTTGTAACTCTATTTCAAGTGCCATATTCTCTTGGTGTATTCCAGAAAATATGAGCTAGGAGTTGAGAGCGGGGTGTCAAGCTCTACTTGGTTATGTATAATGTCTGAGATGTTAGGCAAATTGCCTATATTCAGGAGGAAATGGATTTCAAATCTCAACTAAAGGCTAATATTCCAAACCAATTAGTATGATGGATCAGGTTTTCGAGCTCTCAGTGCCTCCCCTGGCCAGGCTTCCTTTTTTCTTCAAGTTAATGAAACTGGGCATATGGTTTCTGACCAGACTATTCATCTGTGAAACAGGGCCATCCACTTGGTCACCCAGAAATGTCACAGTATAGAGCAGAGGCAGAGCCAGGGGTATGAAGAATGACATTTTAAAGTTAACAGAGAAAAGTATTTTACAGAACCTAGTAAGTCCTTGCTCCTCTTATTTAACTTTCAGTGCTTATCTGTTCTGGTCAAGACAGCATCAAGCAGCTCTTGTGCTGGTGGTTGTCTCAATGCCTGCCTGCCTTCTTGTGCAAAAAGACCTTCATTCTCTGCTCCAAACCCCACTCCTGAAAAACTGGCTTGCACAGACTTTACTGTAATAAAATCAAGGCGAGTAGGAAGGCCAGCATAGTGACAGCAGGAAGAGCCCATCTGCTCTCAGCTCCTTGCTTCGGCAGCAGGGCTGCTCAGAGGCATCGGGATGAGCTCCCAGCTCTGCTCAGTGGGTAGGAAGTGTTTGATAAGCTCATGCCTGCCCTTCCGGGACTCCACAGCACAGGCTTTGTTTCATCTACGGATGATTAAATGGTCTATGGGGCAATTACGAACTGAAGGAAGGAATAGCCAGATCTCTCCAGGTTTCCTCAATCTGCACTATTGAATTTCTCAAAGGAAGGCAGCAGTAGCAACAGCAGGCTCAATGACTTTTCCTGAAAAATGTTCTCCAGTTTAGGATTGAGCTTTCATTTAACTACTTGCTGTTTCATTTTATTAAGTGCAAATTGTGGCTTAATAGATTTACAGTTGCCATAAACTTCGGCATCATGAAAGCTGTCAGAGTGGCCAGTTGCACAGCATATTACTTGTATGATGCTAGGAAGGGTGAACTGGACAAGCCAGGCACCAAGAAAGACTGCAGAGCATTTTAATGGGTCTGCACGCAGTCTTCTGAGAGGCAGATGGAGCCAAAACAGAAGCAGTCACTCAGTAGTTTCCTTTTGTTCCCCTCTTTCTTAGGAATTAGAGTGGAGATGAAAGATTTTAGAAGTTTATCTGCAAATGAAAAATAGCACAGTTTGTCTTTTCAAACACAAACTTCACAAATTAACTCTGCTAGACAGTGGTTACCCAAGCCCAAAGACATAGGTTTTTTTTCTGTGTACCCATTACACTGGAGCTCTGTTCTGCGCTCATTACACTGTGTTTAGTCCCAGATACATACCAGCAAAAAATGTAGGCATACTGGAGAGAGTTCAGAGGGAAACCTCAAGGCTGATTAAATAGCAGGAGGGACAGACTCCCGTGAGAAGATTAAAAAAATGAAATAGGAATGGTTTGGTTAAGCAGCAATGGGGGTGTGGGCATTAGAGCCACCTACGGGCATTTTCCCTAGGACAAAGGCCACAGGCTGTGCAATTTTTACCTGTGTAATTTCAGGTAACCTCCCTCCTGGTCAGGAGACGGATTTACCATGGGTGAAAGGGAAAGCTGCTTACCTTCCTCAAGCTAACTAAGCGAGAAGGACTAAAAAGAGGAAGAAAAGATATATTTTCATTTAGTGTAGGGGGCATTTTTCCCCTTCTTAATAAACTCTCCTTTGGGAGGCTATTAATTTCAGAAGTAAGCAGCTTTTCCCACCAACCATAGTTTTTTTGGCAAATAGCTTGAACCCCTCTGTGTTTTGCTAAAGAGTTGACTCATTTACTCCAGATAGCATACATACGGATCTGGGTTGCCCCCCACTCAGATATGTACAAAAAGATCTTGGAGGTCTTTGGGGAAGTCTGATGCTAGAATAAAGCAAGACTGCTACAGCTGTACTTTGTTGCATCCCCTGAGCAAAAAACTCTCCCAAGTAAGAGTATCAATGAGAGGAAAAAAAGAGGTTGTGTCCTATGCAGGACAAACATTTTCCCTCTGTGTACACACAGGGGTGTTTCACATCCTTGGTTTACATCGGCAAAAGTCTCCACCTCTGGAGATGCATCCCAGGCATAAAGCAGTAGTCAGGAAATATATAAGTTAAGAGAGGCATCTCCTTTTGCAGTTCTGAAAAGTGTTTTCTTTCGGGGATAAGTATTCTGGGAAGCACTGAGATGTATCTATGCACTTTGCTGAGTGACAACTGTACCAGAGGACAATATATCAGAGGACCTAATAATTATGTAAATAGTTTCTTGGTGCAATGATCGTGTGTGAAACAAGACAATATATTTAAAAACAAATTTAATGGAAAAATAACTGTACAGTAGCTATCGTGGGAGAGTTAAATCACTCACCTAATATGTATTCATAGTGTTCTATAATGACTTGTAAACAGGCATGGATTTGCCAGCAGGGATTGAGGAGACTTTTGCCCTTTCATTCCACCAGCACAGCTAACAAGCTTAAAGCTTACAAGGCCATGGTACCCTTACAGACTATTCCCACTTTTTTCCTGTCAACAGCCCTGCCCCATCCCATAATGTGGCACATAGATCACATCAGAGGGACTGAAACAGAATTATAAAGTGCTGGGGTATGTTCAGAGGTGCACATATTACCAATAAAACCCGAACCACCTCCTAAGAACAAATAAAGGAAGTTTATTTTCTAGATCTTCTTGTGGTCTAGCTGTTAAATTGTACTTTAAGGGAACCAAATAATGCTTCTAAGGCAATTTGTAGTTAACTGTGGTACTGTCAGTATGTGAAATGCACCCTATTCCTTTTAAAAAAAGCTAAACTCTGTGCTTTCCTTGTCTTTGAACTTGAAAACACAGCTTAATAGACACAACCAACAAGACTCTTTTTTTCCCCCACAGTTACTTCATGTGTAAATTCAATTCATTTATTTCTGTAAACGGGATCTTACTGTACGAATAAGAGATAAAGGATTTAAGGGTCTCAGTCTACTCGGCTAATTGCAGCGTAAAACACTTTGCATGTTTGTTGCAAAAGACCATTTTGCAATGGCTCAAATTTCTCAGAAAATTGCCTAAATCGTCTTCATTTCATTAACAAATGTTGTATGTACAGATCATCAGAGGACTTAGTGGTGGCCATGCCAATACACAGCTGCCAGCACACTGTGGTGAGTGAGGCCATTTGTAATTCTCATTAACAGTTCTACCATTTTTGGTAGTATGGAAAGTGATAACACACCGATCTAACAGTCATTAAGAACTTTTTCTTACCCCTTTAGGATTAATTTGCACTGACCCAGAATTCTCTATTTGCTTAACACAAGCAGCGGGCCACTTTGATGTTATCTGCTTCTATAAACAATAACGCACAGTTCTCTCCTGGGCTAAAACAGCTCTTATTCTACTGAGAATTAGCTGTATTAATCATTCTGAAGTCCAAGAGTGCATGATCATAAATTGTGTGCAGGGACCTCACTTAGCAACTCCCAAGGCTCTCATTTATCAACCTTTTTTCCCCCTTCCTGGATATTTAGTATGTAGGGAGTAATTTATTTCTGAGCCAGAGCTTTGTGATGTCTTTCATGTTGAAGTAAAGTTGGAAAACTTTCTGCAACAAATATAATTTTTCTTCCTTCCTTAGTGTAAAAACAAGAATTATGGACCACAGCTACAGACTGATTCCCTCAAGTGGCCAGAACAGAAAACACAGGCCAAGCTTCCAGTCGCTGAGCTCTGAATGGAATGAACCAGACAAGGGTAACTACAAATGAGGCAAGTTGCACACTAAATATACCTCTTCTTAGCTATTTGTCCAGTTTAAAAAATGTGGGGCATCTTTAAAGCTGATACCTGCCTAACTTTTCTAACTTTCTCAAGGTATAATTAAAGCAAGATGAAATCTTCAGAGAACACTAGCTTAGTTTATATTTTTCCAGAAAAGATCTGGCTACCAATGAATAATGTTTTTGTCTTTACCATTCATCAGTCATTTTCCCACCATGAAAACACAATACAAATCTGCCAAAAATGTAAGGAGGAAAAATGTTGTTCCATATCAGCTTAGACTTGATGTGATATCATGTATTTCACATTTTTAATGCGACTGGTAAAAGACTTTTATTTAAAATCTCCCTTCACTTACAAAACTCCCTTGCAATAGACTACAAAGTCAGAATGTACAGAAATCACGGATAGAGGCAGTGAAAACGTTTTGAGTGAAAGGATGAAAACCTTGGGTCTTAGGTGGCTGTCTTTTATCCATGTGGCTCAATTTCTTCAGCATTTGGGATTTTCCATTACCTAAACCAAGACTGGGAACAGAGGCTCAGATTCCGCTTTCCTTGAGAGGAATGTACATGAAGTATCTTCACTGACTTACTCGGGAAAGTCCAGATTTAAGTCATTTTTGATGAGAAAAGAATTTTGGCCATACTTGGGCAGAATCACACTCATGATCACAGAAACATCTCTAACTTTTTTCCTAGTTTTACCCTGAGCTTAACTTCGATTTCAAAGCTCTCACTCTTTTATTGTAAACATGTGGTTTTTAAAGTACTGCGCTGCTCCAAAGTTATCTGCATGTGAGTTTATTTTGTATTAAGTACTTAAAAAAATGTCTGAACATAAAATGCCAACAGAAACAGCAAAAATATAAATAAATCACTACATTCAGCAGAAATGTTTTAATTCAGAATGCAATAAAGAGAGTCAAAGTTTAAAAAGTTTATGCCAGAGTGTAAACCGTAGGACAATAATTTATTTTTTCCTGTAGACAGTTTTGCTGCTGCACCCAGAAGATTCTCAAAGGTTGATTAAAAAAAAAAAAAAAAAAAAAAAATTAAAAAAAAGCCCAAAAAAACCCAATTGAAAAATTTTTATTTATCCTGAAGAAATTCTTGCTTCTGTGATTTGGCGTTCTCCTCATCCATTGGGAGCATTTGTTTTAGCAACGGCCAAGCATTGCTATTATATTCACAAATTCTCCCTCTCTTCCCATAAAAGAGCATTCAGGAGCTGTGATCTATCCTCACCTAGAGCTGTGCAGTCTCACTGATGTCCATAAAAGCTTGAGGGCAGCTGCTGTGAAAGCTGACCTCAAGGTTTTATAGTTTAGGCTGCTCTAAATTCTTCATGGATTTCTAATTACGGAAGAGTTTACTTCCATATTCAGGGGGCAAAACTCTGCCAGCAGTGATGTAAGGCACCTGGCTGATTTTAATCTAGTAAAACTATCAGTAACTACCTGTGACAGAATTTTTCTTTAGGACTATGGATATCTGTTGCATATGTAGAACAGCTAATGCCTATATGATGTGATGTAGATGTGCCTGAGCCAAACCTACCTTGGTGTTACAAAATTCTGGGCATCCTAGTTCACTAGACTGGGTGATGTGTTATTTTGTGGAAGTAATGACTTTTTTTCCCTGCCTCAGGATACACTCCAGGATACTTCACTCCACAGAGCACTGCAGGCGTGCCTATAATGCAGTTAATCTCTAGCACATCAGCTCACCTTTATTTAAAATACTGCAGATGGATGCTTGACACAATCCTCAGGAGTTATTTTTGCATCACCCATACACTGAGAACTGTACTGGCTGAAACAAGGGTAAATGGGGGCTTTCAAGCACCTTTTCTTTAATGCATGGTCAGCATGCTTTTGACTGCTTATTCTCTGCTCCTTTGTATACTGCTGTTGCAGTGAGATTTGATCTGTGCTTATACCTTGAGCATTATCTACTGGATCCTGTGTCTGTAGCCTGAGAGAATAAAACTATCTGCTTAATTTAAGATCCATTTTAAGAAGTTAGAGCATTTCCACTGCCCTTGTCACTCAGGCTTGCATTGGCATATCTAACAAGAATTGCACAGAGTACAGCTTTTAATTCATTGAAGTCCTGGTATAGTTGTTATTAACTCTCCTGAGACTTAATAACTGATATTAATTTTGCACTTTCCATTAGCTGTCACTGTATATTCATTTCTATTTATAGGAACTCTATCTTTTGTTCTAAAATTTGCAATGTTGAAATATGTATTTGCCTATGAAATCCCAATGTCCACATTAAAGTCTCATCTAAATGTGAAAGTATAAACATAAAATTATGTTTACTGGGAACATTACAACTAACAGTAAGTTTTAAAGTTCATTTAAATCTTTTTCTTTTATGGCTGTATTAAGTGGCTCACCTACATTAACAATTTTATGATAGCTCAGGAGAGACCACTTAGACCTAAGGACCTATCATTGAGAACTCCCCTACTTCTGCTCCCTGGACATATCTATGAGGGCAGCCATGCTAACAGGTAATAGGTAAGGTGTCTATAGATACCTATAGAGATCTTTTCCATATGCATTATCTAGCTGACAAAAGAATTTGACATCTCCATCCAAGAGACCAGAAGGCTATTCCACTTTTGGAAGACCTTCTAAAGAATGCCAGTTATCTGTTTAGACTCTAAAATGTAAGTTGTTGAAATTATACTTTCCTGCACCTTGAAGAAGAGTGACCTCTAAGAACTTACATGTTGTGGTGGTCCCTTTAAAACAAACAAGCAGAATCTTCCAAAAATCAGTTTCTGACTATAAATTGCTTATGCTGTAGTTTAGGGTTTGGGGGTAGGAAGGAAGCAGTCTTTGATCAATGTTTGTCTTGAACCTATAAAAATGAATAGATAAAACTTGATGGTCTGTGGGGAAAATTTGCTCCCCAACCATCCTCTCCTAATGATTCCCTTCTGGTACTTTGCTCCCTGGAAGTTTTGTTCTTTTCAAAGTGGAATACGAAAGTGATAAATGAGGACCTGAGGAAGAGATCACTTGATGGGAGGATGCAGTCGGATTTTAGTAATAGAGCAATGTCAAGTGCTTCATTTACGATCCAGTTGTATGTTGAACAGCAGGAAATGAGGAATCTGCTCCCTGTCAGCAGGTACTCTACAGACCCAAAATGAAAACTCAGATGAAACCATTTTGAGAGATATTCTATTCCTCAAACATTGGCTCTGCTTTTGACATGGTGTATCAGATTCTTCAGGGGGGTGGAAAGGAGAGGATGAATGTGGGAGGCCTTTGGACACTGCTCATGACAAAGAAATGAATAGGCAGCATTTTACTTCATGTTGTTTTTTCAAAATGCCTGATGACTACTTAAAATACTGAATTGTAGAAGACTACTAAACTACACTGAGTTTAATAGAGCTCTGAAAGTGAACTGGAAAAAAATATACCGATTATGGGCTGTTGAGTTGGAAAGTGGCCAACATTGTTCCCAGGATTTAGGTGATCTTAGACATTAGAGCATTTAATATTTCATTTGTGAATAATCTCCACTTCATTTACTGTGGGAGTTAAAAAAAAAGAAAAGAAAAAAAAAATCCAGAATACAGAGTTCAAGGGTTTTAAAAGTATGCAGAGGAAGGAGAAGATTATGCCATGCTTAATCTTACAATTTCCTTACTGCTAATGAGTTATGGGATGATATACAGTTTTTCTAGCTTCTGAACTGTAAAGGGCAAACAGGAATTCAGGTTCTGTTGCTCTTAAGCAAAATCTGGTAATTCTATCCTCAGAATGTTCCATGTGAAGACCCTTCTGACTGGGAGTTCAATAAACAACTCTTTTCCAGAAGGTGCAATAGTCTTGAAACTACTCAATATATAAAAAAGACAGCAAAATGTCTGCTGGATCTGCAGTTGTTTAAGCATTGGAAGCTTTGTGTTGTTATTTACAGATAATACATCCGTTGCTATTACAGATCAGGCAGCACAAACAGGAATCTGTCGAACTGGTCAGGGCTCTGGCACTATTGAGAAATAAAATGCTGAGATTTTACAGCTTTTTCTGGTGGTTGAATGGAACTGGTCAGAGGCAGAGGTAGGTGGTGATGCAGGAGGCAGGCAGGGAAGAAGGAAGCAGAAGTTCGGAACACCATGGCCAGAAGCAGCAATGAGAGCTGGAGCTGCAGTTGCATAGGCAGATGGCTTGCTTAACATAGAGGAGGAGAATGCTTGAGTTGAGCTCCACAAAAAAGTCAGTGTTGCTCACACCTGAAGTCTGAGACAATGTGAAAAAATCTCTTCTGACATCAAAGGAGAAGCAATTCTTATAACCAGAGGCTTATAATGAAGAAAACTTTTCCCTTACTATTCCCTTGCTTGTAAAGACAGGAGAAAATTGCTATCAGTGCTTTGGTGTAGAAGGAAGGGATAGACAGAACTGATGGTAGAAGATGTTATGTCTTTGGCCAAGAAAAGCACATGAATATGATGCTCATAACAGAAGATGAATAAACATCTTGTTACTTTTGTGCCTTCTGCCTGCACTCAGCTTTCATTGAATGCCAGCTTTGGCTTCCCCAGCAGTTCCCATGGCACTGGTTCTTGTGGATTGTGCTCTTTAATCACGAAGAAGCTGCAGCAATTCTGTTATGCCATCATTTAGACAAGGTCTGAGTGATCCTCTTGAAACTTGCAGCAATTATTGCACTTTTTAAAGATAAGCAATCAATTATAATTAGTCCAGTGCAATTTTTTTTTTTTTTTTTTTTTTGTCAGCTGCTTGGAATATGCCCCTTCTGCTTCACATCTGTTTTAAGACATGCAGTTAGCTTCTGTTTCCTTGTCATTCCATCTTCAGTTTCACAGCTGCATGTGTCCTACATGCTGCTGTTTTGTTCAGTGACGGCATTTAGATTAAGCTATTACTTCTTCCTTTAGTCACCATTCTGATAGATGTCCACGTCTGTTTAAACCCACCTAGAGATCAGGATTGAAATTTTATCTACCTTAAAACAGCCTGCTCCCATAAAGGACCAGCAAACCATATTTTTTCCTTTGCATTAGTCACTAATTAAAACCAAAGTTTTATGTATTTTAAAGCTGTTTCTCAGCCCTGGGGGGTTGATGATGGTGTTCAATTTTTTATATCAAAGGCCCAAGCACTACTAAAAATGCTTTCAGCCTTGGTTTCAGGGACTGTGTGGCTGAAGGAATCGAGTGGTGAAGTTTTTCTCCAAGTACGGATGTTTTGACCATTTTAACAAATGTGGCAATATCTCAGCCATTGTCTTTAATGTCACATCACAGCACATATCCAAAGTAGGCTCCCAGAACTTGAAAAGAACCCTGACACTAGCTACCAGATCTGCTCTGTGAGAAGCATTCACTCACTTAAACAAAATAAAGGAAAATAAAGAGATTTTATTAGCATCAAACCTCAGGACACTGTTGCCATTTGAAGTTCCAGTTTAACTTGAAGCTCCTCTTTGATATTCTTACTTGATGAGAGTACATGATGGCCATAAATCCAACTTGGCAATGATTCTGAAAGGTCACCTGTGGATATTGTTTTTCATGGTGTTAAATAGACTGTAATGGTCTCATTATTTCTCCAGAAGGACAAGTGGAAGTCCCATTGGTCTTCTTGCTGTCTCATAAATAATTAACAGGCTGTTTTAACTGGGTATAACCTTTGTACAGCGTGGCTGAACTTCACCATATAGCAGAGGCAAAAGAGATTCAGAAAAATATCATCCATCACTGATGGTACTAAAACATTCAGGTAATCAAGGAGTAAAAATAGAAGACTAATAATCATGTGGTAATGAAACAATAAAGGCAACAAAAACAATTGCCTTTCTGCAAACATCTCAATATTTTTAGCATCCTCTATTACCCTTGCTCTTCCTTTTTTTATTTAAATCTTCCACATGACCACTCGGGTAACTTCTAACATGAAAAACTGTAGAATAGGTAAGGAAAAGTTTAGAATGCTTATTTTTCTCTTCTGCCAAAGGTAAAATCTTAAAGATGAGGCATAAATGATTCTTTTCATTACCAACATAAAACTCAAAGCTTTCAAGTGGGGATGACTAAAATCAAATCCTGCATTTGAATATTGTAATTCTTTCCTGTTTAGATAAATGGACCTATTCAACCTTCTATTTTGAGCAGCTTTGACAGAATATCAGGGTCCAATTCTTGTTCTACATCCAGTATCTAAACCACAGTTCTGAAATCTGCCATGTTTTACCTGGAAACTCCTTTTTGCTTGATAACAACTGGTGTTAGCAATAAAGAGCCAGGTCTGAGCTTGCAGAAGACATTTCATCATGACAATATGATGGGAAAGAGGGGAAAGTGTGCCTGCTATTGCATAAAGAAAAGATTGTCTGGGAGAGAAATGCTAAATTCCAGCCAAACTGCAAAAAATAAAGAGACTTAAACGAACAGAATCAAAGAGAGAGGGAAAAAGAGAGACAGAAAACATCAGTCTCTCAAATGTTTCAGTTTTACAGAAAGGCAGACACAGGTATTCACAGCTCTGTCTTCCTAATGAACTTAAAATCTTCAAATCTGAATCCCCACTCTCTGTTTAGAAACAAACAAACCAAACCCTGTGTCAAATTTCAGAACAATGCAATACTCTTTTCTATGGTGAGAAGATTGGGAAATTACTGTATCCAAGGTAACTATTTCCTTTCTGGTCTGTTTTTAAACTGAAACATAAGAAAATGTATTTTATTTTTCTACCTCAAACATTCTTCTCTCCTTTGTTCTCCATTTTGGGAAATTAAAATATCTTGCATACAAGTCATGGCAAGTTCATATAGAAAAAAAAAAAAAGAGTTTAACAATTCAGCTTTTGAAGTTCACTTCTGTATAATTGTATTCCCTCTTTGGGCCTTATAGTCTTGGACTGATGAATACATGATAGTTACAGGAAAAGGAAAGCTCTGAACACCCATCACAGGAGGAGATGTGGGAAAGACTGTTCTTGAACATGTGCCCTTTTCCAGGATGCCTGTAGCAGCTCCATAAAGCAATGAGCTTGACGTAGGGAGAGGAGGCAGTATTTTAGAGCAGGAGTAGTGGAAAACTCCAACTGCATCTCTCAGAC
>JAVHNF010011208.1:3925-15022 GCA_034783455.1 Micropsitta finschii | reverse complement strand
TAAAGATTAAATGAACACACTTATGACAGGTCAGATGAGGGAAAAAATCCCTGTAAATAGTCTTAGTGATCCAAAAATTAGTTCTCTTTAAAAACAGTATGTAGAAGCCAGTGCCATTTAAAGATATTAAGACAAATGCATTAGGTATTTTATAAACACAGTTATAATCCATCCAATTTAAGAAAAGAGGTTGGAGGAATGTGGAGTTACTGGCCTAGTGTAAATATTTCCTATGTACAAGTCACAAAGCGAAAACCAGAGACCACAGGCTAATTAAAATAGCTGGACAGCAATGATGGGAAGCATAAGGTCCTATTTTTAGGGGATCATTTGAGAGCAGCTACAAGTCTGGTCAACCCAGAGGTGTCACATGGCTGCTCTCAGAGTCCTTGCACTGTATCACCCCAGCACAGACAAGGTGAACCAGCAAGTATGATTTTTGTCCCAGCCTCTCACACCCCTATACAGATTAAATGCAATATTTTGCATTTTACACAACACGTTGGATGGATTTCCATGGACGTTTCCACAGAACCACTGGCCTTGTCTTGTGCCAGGTTACTTTGCAACTGAGAGATGGGTTTGGGGCAGTGTTTGCAGGGCTGACTCCCCCCAGGTGTTGGGGAATATCAATGGAGGAAATCGTGGTTTGCTGCAGTATGACTGGTGCTACGGAGGTAGCTGTGGTTCAAATGTGGGCTTCTCTCTAGGTGGTGAGGGGTGAAAAGAATAAAAATGAAACACTAAAACTTGTTACAGGCTAATGAGTTTGCATGAATTACATGGGGTTTCGGTTTGTGTCTTGTGGAATACACTTGCTCTGGGCCAAAAAGAAGAAACAGTAAAGCACAGCAGAAGAAAATATGAAGATTTTATTCCTCAGCAGTCACTGAGGTTTCAAAACATACCTGCACTATCTGAAAAAAACATAGCACTGCAGAATGCGTTCGGAAAATACTGAGGTGCAAAATATCTACCTGCATTGCTTTGTGCTGGAGCACTGATGGGCAGTGAGGGGAAGGCCAGCTTGGCTTAGGAGAGAGATTTAATCCCAGATATAAATCAGACAGGGACGGATTTAAATCTGTGCTTCCTCAAATCAACTCCCTTCTTAGCTCAAAACTCTTCCCAGAAAACGAGCATTGGAAACCACAGAAGGTTTTCAAAAATATTTCTGTTTTGCATATCTTGGCAGAAAAATGGGCACCACTAGTATGCAAGCCTCAGCAAACACAATTGCCTAACCTAGTCCACTAACAGAGGAATTATTATACTGTCTTTCTAAAATGAAATTACTGTAAGTCATGTTTTAAAAGATTAAGTATCTAAAATTGGCATTCAGTAAAATAGGAAGCACCAGAGCGAGAACTAGAAGTTTATGTGCAGCCCTTCAGAAAAAGCCAATGTGTAATTGTTGAAGGTTTTTCTGAATGTCAGGAATGGAAAATTAACAAACAGCAAGATTATCTGTGTTAGCAGGAGGAATTCACTCAAGCACAGAAAGGCCAAGAACAGCAGAAAACCTGATATGAAAGATAGCAAATGTGCTCTGTAGAATGGTGCTAAATAATGACTGAGTAGAAAGGAACCAAATGAGGAACAGAAAGCAACCACTGCAAAAAGCGAGGAAACAAATTCAGTGATCAGAAGCAGAGCTCAGTTGTGCAGATTCACTGCAGAAATCAGTCTCAGCCATTCTGTCTCCGGTGTGCCTGGGTTGGTCCACACAGGCTGGATCTGGCTGCAAGGTCCTTGGCACGATCTGGCTGGGGATTTGGGTGTACTAGAAAACTGGGGATGGATCTTTGTCCTTTCCCTGTAGCCAAATTTGGAGAACAGGGTCAGTGAGATATGTGAAGTCGATAGGAAGACAGAGAACCCCATAAGAATCCTGCAGCCCTAAAACTATGCCACAATCCCTTAATGAGGACTAACCAGATGAGTCCCAAGCAACTGGAGACTAGTCTTAGCAGTAAAATGATTCCTGGGACTGAAATTTACTGTACCAAATGTACTAAAGTGTCTGGCATTAATAAACTGACAAATGTAAATAAAAGAATTCTTTAATCTCATTCCATTAAGGAAAGGGCATGTGTTTTGAATTATGATCATATAAACTGCTGACTTCAGGCACTTTTTGAATATTTGTAGTCTGCAAAACTCATTAGAAAATTTACGCTGTCGAATATTTGAAGATAAATACAATGGGAATAAAGAGATAAATATTTTTTTTTTTTTAGAAAAATGTCACAACTGGTTTCCTTTAAACTTTACGAAGGAATTTTAGGCAAAAAGAGAAGCATAAAACAAATACCAAAATTATTACTGATGAAAATTCTAACTCTGCAAACTTGTATGTGATTAATTATCATCCCACAGAGATCAGGGGCCCTTCTTTTTGGAACAAAATTAAACACGTTTACAGAATCAAGGCTCTAAGCAAATCCATAACGTCACTCATACAAATACACTCGCAGTGATTTCAGCAGAAGTGTTTACACACAGTGTTGCACAGACTGAAGCATTTAAGCACTGCAAGCTCAAAGTGCGCTTCTATTTCAATCTTTTGATAGTATCAGAAAGTATTGCTGTTTCAAAATACAGCAGTAGTTCCCAAGTCTGAGATGTATCTCAGATCCATTAAGAAAATTACTGTATGCAGGCAGGACTGAACAAGAAGGCAGGGTTCGAGGTCTCCACTGATGACACTTTCAACAGTGTCCATGTCACAAGTCCCATTGATTTCCATATTCCAACCCTGCTGAAAGGCAACAGCCCCTAAGACATTTCAACATAACACATGGAAGCTGGACGTTTTGGAAATTGATGTTCACTGCAGAACAGCCTGGTAGATATGACTGAGCCAGCTCCAATCAACAGAAACCCTTCCAGAGACATGAGTGGGATCTGGAACATGCTCTGCTTGTTTATTGTTTTAGACAGTTTGTGTTGTCCTGACAGAAGGCATGCCAATGCAACCTTGGACTAGTCCCTTTCCAGCCTACCTGAGCATGAAAAGAATGAAGAATCTCAGTGGAAATAAAATCTCCACCAATTGTGAAAGTTTACAGAATTTTAGTAAAACAATCAAAGAAACAAACAGAAAACATCCATATTAATAATGCAAGACCAGTAAACACACCACCTTGCTTGCTTTCTTCCTAACTAGAAATGAAAGTTAGACATCATTTAAGCAACAAGATTTTTACATTGTTCAACATTAGATGCTTTGCTGTCTGGTTAATTCCACTGTTCTGATTTGCATTTTGGTTTGTACCTTTTACAGCTTTACTGTTTATTTTTGCATCAATGTAAAAAGCTACAGTCACCAAATTCTCACAGTTGCCTTCAAAAATTATTTGCAGAATCACTGTTTCCACAGGATATTTCAGTTATAATCACAGACCTTATGTTTACTATTTGAATTACATTAGTTTGTGAAATCCATGAGATTTTGATAATAACCATCAAATATATTACGTGTTTTCACTGTGTCCAGTACCAGAGCAAGAAAGCACCTTACCTTGCACTCAGAGCAGACAATCTAAACCCAGGCACATGTAAACTTGGTCCTGTTGCTTATGACAAAAAAACCCAACTTGTGTTAATGTGAATGAAATCACATTGCAAAACACATAGAGATTCATATCAAATACATCTTTTGGAATTCATTCCAGATCTCACCTTTAGTTGAACATCCACAACATGCTGTGCAGACATGTTCAGTACAGAACGACTATATATTTAAAGTTACACTGGGAACCTATAGAAAAGCCAGGAAGCTCTCTCCTTTTCCAGCTTATGCTGAGTCCTAGATGGGAAAACCTCCAAGGGAGGATTTTTATTAGCACATTCTGCCTTCTGCAAATTACTATGGTACGATCATAATGCCTTTGTGCTTTTGTCTACCTACTGGTAGTATTTAAAAAGTGCCTATTCCTCTTGAGTCTAGAGCTGCATAAACAACAACAATAATAATTAATAACTTTTGCAATTATCTTCTGCCAAATGAAATCTCATCTTCAGCTTCAACTGGATACATTCATCTGTCTTAAGTTGTTGTCTGGGGTTGCTATGCACTAACTGTTGGCATGTTCTATCCCAAAGGTGGTTCTTTGGGAAACTTTGAAGCTCTATAAATAGAAGTTATTATTATTGGGATGGGGCAGGAATGCAACAGTTCACCCTCAGGGGACAGAGACACTCAAGAATGCTCGTTTCAGCATTTGAGCTCATGGATGGTTCACAGCCTGTGATGTGAGGGAGAGAAAAGCTCTAGTGCAAATTATCTTGTATGAGCAAGAGATCCAATGCACCAAATCCATCACATACAGTGCAGGCCTTTTACAAGTTTAAACTGGCCATTAAGGCTCCCTTTCTCATCAATGGACGTTAGCAGACACCTTTGGGAGGTGAAGTGCCATTTTTCCCACAGGAACGATCACAGTCTCAGGACACAGTCCTCCCTGCAGATGAGACAGAAAACCTTCCTGACTGGTTTAGCCTAGGCATCAGGTGCTGAGACAGCTGAAGAGAGGTGGCAGGACTCTGGCCCCAAGAAAGGGGACCAAAACCCAACACTGGCCAAGATCTACAGAGCATGGAAATACAAATGAAGTGTGCACAAAAGGTGACGTGAAGGGAGTGTGGATACTGGAAAAGTCCTAAAAAAGTAGGGAAAGAATAAAGGGAATAAGGAGCAACAACAACAACAACAACAACAAAGAAGTAATTGTTTTTCTTCAAAACTTTGCGGGTCTGGTCCTAATTCTGTTGGCTGCAAATTTTCCAGCAGGAGATATGAGCAGATTAAGATTTTATACCATCAATGAAAGAAGTAAAAAAAAAATTAAGCATTATTTCTAAGCCTCTTCACTTCAGCCTTCCTAAGCAAAGTGCACTAAGCTGTCACTCTGCCTGAGAAGCCGATGAATAGTCCTTCTGTGCTTTTGGTGCTGGGCAGGTGCCATACCCCCAGGTTGCCTTCACCATAAACTTTTGCTTTCAGACACAAGTGACATGCTTGGTCATCACAATACAACAGGATTTTAGATTTAGTCTAAAAAGAGGAAGACAGAAAGCGGACCCTGAAACCACTGGCAAATTTGAGCGAGACAGGGTGCCATCCCTCGTCAGCAGCAAGCTCACATAAATGAAAGGTGTTGCATTTCACTTCAAAATCGGTCAGGAAATGGTGTTTCACCCAAATGATGAACTAAAGAGATACATATATGGTCGTCCTCACAAAGAAAATCTGTCCTTGCCAACACCCTCCTTTCCCCACTGTGGCTAACACAGTGTGAACTGGCAGGGCCAATACAGCATGCCCTGCAAGTGAGGGGTACTGAGCAGCACGGGCAGCAGTATCCCCCTCAACTGACACAAACCTGCCTCCCGTTGCCCCAAGGCCTGCCAGTGCTGCATGTGCTGCAGCACAACAACATAAGTCCCCCTTCTACATAATCAGGTGCCTAAAGGGCCTTCCGGGCAGAACCCATGCTGCTGACAGGAGTCACAAGCAAATACTGCCTTCCCCTAAAAAGACAGGTGCTGTTTTCCAATTGAATGAGCCTTTAAGTCTGTTTGCTTTCACTGTCCATTTGACAGCTCTTGAAAAAACACATGTCCTTGGCTTTCAGTGTGCTGAGCACAAGGGCAGGAGGACAGAGGAGAGGGTGGCAGTGGTTTGGCCCCACTTCAGCAGCTTTCTGCCAGGGAGCAGTGAGGAGATGAGTACTTAACAGTTCAACTATTCATTCATCGAATGAAAAATTTGCCTTAATCATATCTTGTTCTTCAGAACTCCATCAAAGGGCTAGGGCGATGCAACCTGCCTCTGCCCAACCACTGGCAAAGACAACACCAACCAACCACTGTCTTGCTTGTGCCAAGAGTCTAGGCTGAAGAATCCTACTTAATCTCTTCTCATGGAAGAAGATATTCTGATGTTCTCCACACTTCTATTTTCTGTACCTTCTCTAATCTACTCTTTTGACCTTTTTTGAGGTGACAGCAATTAGCAGAGACAGTATTCAGAATAGATTTATGTGGGGACACAATAGTATTCTTGATCCCTTTTCCAGTCTTCTATTTGCCTTTCTAACTGCTGAGTGTGAAGCAGACATTTTGGAGGCATGGGTCTAGACTACTAGCACAGAGAGACAGACCTTGAAGCCAACACAGCAACACACTTCAGCAAAGCATCTTGAAAAACCCTGCTCCTTTTAGATCTCTGCCAAGAACACCTCTCCAGCTACTCCAGGAGTGTGTGATGCATCCAAAGCAGAATCAAGGCCATAGTAACTCCTGATGCCACGTGTGGAATACACCACCCAATTTAGCTTGTCCGTTCCCCATGCCTGATATTAATCCTAATGAAAAGCTGTTTCTTTTTCCAATGAATTGGCCTTTCATTGCAAAGCCCCACAGATAGGAACCACTGAACTTATGCCTATTAATTTGTATTTGGTATAAACTGTACCACTGATACAGGATGAATCCTGCCAATAGGGATAAAGAAATGAATCAAATGAGAAAAGTTATTTGCAAACACCTACAACCTAGGCTGGCACTAGCGATTTCTGGGCTCACTGCTACAATCACAACGAGGTGCAGCACTCTATCGGCCTTTGATGACTTAGCTCATAGGTACACAATGAAATTGATTGATCATTTTTAGGTCCACATTAGTCCTGGAAGTGTTTGCAGAGTTCTGAGCATTTGGTCTAGATTGCATTGAACTGAATTCAACTTCACTGAGTGCTTTTGGCTGCTGCTGGGCTTTGGGTTACCCAGCTAAGACAGCTGACATCCAAGCCATTTAAGGGCTGAGGTGCTACCTTACCAAGTAAATGTGTGGTGCACTGGGGGCTGTGCCGCAGGGACCTCAAACTGGCACCTAGCACTGTCACCCTGGCAATAGAAGGTACCCAAGCATATCAGTGGCCATGCTGTTCAGGGGGAACCAGCTGCACCAAGTGGCTCTGTCCCAGGGCCTGCAGCAGCTCAGGAAGTGATGTTCACAAGCACCACAGACAAGTTACTGACAGTTGGAGTCCCATGGGCTTGTGAGACATAAGCCCACAGATCGTAGCAAGACCCCTGGGAAAACCTTCCCCTAAAAGTTCTTGCATATCTGTCACATTGCTAATCATTTTATCCAAGCATGATCTGTTTGCCTTGAAGCCAGAAATGCCTTCCATTTGTGGAGTTAATTCACAGCCTTAACAACACCAGAAGGCAGGTTTTTGTGGTCAAATATATTGCCACATTAATAACTTCAGAATATTAGATGAAGCACAAAAAGAAAAGAAGAGAATAAATTAACAGAAGAAGCCTGCATGGCACACTGGAGAATTAAAGTGCCATTTTATTACACACACCTTAGAGTTAAAGTTTTAATTTTCTTTAAAAGATAGCAACATATCATTTTCATCTTCTGTGTTCAAAAACACTTAGAGAGGATGTGAGAGAGGATTTGTTCTTTGTTGTAATCTGCAGGACAAACAAAGCTGTAGTCAAGTGATGTTGACCAAATCCCTGTAATTTCACAATGACAACAGAATTATTATTATGGTTTGTATTCATTATTGCTCTAATAAGGGACTTTTCTTCAAGAATCCTGGTGCACTTTAAATACAAATGAATGAGTCTTCTCTAGTCCCTTGTGGTCTGCTATGCAGTCTTATTTTACGAAAGGGTTAAAAAGGACACTGAGACAGAGGAGGGTTGCTGGCCTTATTTTCACAGGAAGTAACTTTGAAACCATTCCTAGTTACTGATTTGGCACAGGTCAAAACTCTAGCTCTGAGTCAGAGGCAGCTCCAGGAATTATACCCAGCTCCCTCTCGGGACATGTCTCCCTGTCCAGATGTATAGCTGCATACATTCACACAGTACAAGTACAGTAAGCACTGCCACTTGTGGGTTTTGCTTGCTCTGCTGAGCCGGCACTGAGGGCTTTTAAAAGTGGAAAGGCATTTAGAGGCATCTTTTTCTTTTACAAGCTGCAGACATTTGCCTCTTAGTGAAGAAGGTCACCAGCCAGGCATAGAGATCTCAGTGGATATCACTGCAGCAGTTTCCAAATGGCTCCTCAATCCAGCAGCTCTCCTCACTGCCTTATATTGCAGACCAGCAGAGCTATATTTGGAGACAGATACAGGGGTTATGCTCCCAAAGGCCTAGGGTAGAGTAAGTTCAGAGTGTGTTGTCATGATGGACGTGCACACATGTGCCCTAGCAGAGTAGAGGTCAGCCATCATTCATGAATATGTGGAGACTGCTTACAGTCCAGTTACAACATATGCTAGTAACATGTGTTCCCTACCCACTCTGCTTTCTCCCCAGTAAGCTGCTGCATTTTTAATGCCTCCATTAGCTCTTGAAACAATTGACAGCTTCAAGTCTTTCCTTACAATGAGCTCCAATGTTGAAGCGCCATGCAGCTTTCAATCACAAGCCAAGTGGCTAAAGATTTTGAGACAAGATTTCAGTTCCAGAAGAGGAAGCTTGCCCAGTCAACCCTACACCTTTAATATAACTATTAATTATTCATAAACAACTATAAATGCACCTAAGTCCAGCAGTGTCATTCGTCTTTGCAAATGACCTTGCTGAAATCACAGGTAGGTGTCTAGGGTTTTCTCTTTCATCCGCACCTAAGGCAAGGTTTCTGGCCCTAATTCTTCTATTGAGAATCAAAACAGTCAGTGTTTAATGCGGACATAGCAGCTTTTCCCAAAACGTACTATGTTTTATGATTCTTTTAGTAGAAGAAATTATTCTTTTAGCACAAGAAATGATTCTTTCATTTAGAGGACAGTGCAGTTAAATGGTTTCTACATAAGGCAGTCAGACCTCACACCCTTCCTTCAAATCCACCCAAGTCACATTCACAGCTACAGAAGAAAAACCTGAAGCTGGCTGGTGTTGCAAATGTTCAAAGTGCCAAATAAATAGAAATAATATGAAGCATCTGCTTTCCTTAATTGTTTTTTTTTGTTTGTTTGTTTGGAATCTTTTTCAGGAGATGCTGTCAGCCCTACCAGCAATGAACGATGTGCTCTGGTATGATGTTTCTCTAAGTTCCATGTAATTTAGCTTGGGAGCAGAAAGTCATCTAAAGCTCTTAATTGGAATGTCACTGACAATTACAATTTTGTTATCAAAAGTTGGGTCAGTTTTAGTGGAAATGCTCAGCTATGCAGAGATAGAAGCCTGTCCCCTTCTCAGGTGGTTCAGCTCTGCAGAGCTTCCAGGAATGGAAAGAGGTAAAATCATACTTCTGTCACTGAAGAAAGCCATGCACACAGTTTGAACACCAATTTAAATCAATTTAGAAAACAATTTTGTTAAAACAGATCCATCCCTTGGTATAGATAATTTGATTTTAGCTTGACAGCACTCTTTTGGATAAGAAACTGACTGAAGAGAAGAGCAAAGCAGGTCACTGAAGCTGCAATTACACATGCTGTGCTGTCTGCTGCCAAGCCAGTCAGGAGGTTAGTGCCCAGCAGTTTTCTTGTTTAACCTTGCTACCCCATCTCCCCTCTCTGGATCTTAGTGGCCCCTTTAGATTCCAGAAGCCTGACTCTGCAGAAAGTAAGAACTTAAACTAAACTTTATCTTTCTGATGGAAATGGCTGAACAGATCCCAGAGAATCTCACAGAAACTTTAGTTTACTAGGGGTCATCTTTTTAGGCTTTCTTAAAACTCAATGGAGAGGTAGGCTTTTAAGGACAACTCAGAGTAGGAAGCTTCCTCAGGTGGTCTAATCGCCCACTACAGAGGTCTGATATGTCTGCATTTCCTCTGATAATAAGCTCAAACACTTAAGGGGGCTGGCTCAGACTTTGATTCTGCAGAGATGTTTAGATAGAATCTCTTGCAATTTATTTCTTGGGTCTGGGTGAATAGGTGTCTTGCATCTGAGGTATTCAATATCATGTGTGAACATATGACCTGGTATTGTGTACATGAAAAATCAGAGAACAAGTTACTAACATATAGGGAAATGTTTGGGCCAATATTGTCCTCACTGTGCCTCAATACATTTCATTGTCATCTCCCTCTCAGTTGTGACTGACAGGGTACTGAGCCACTGAGACTACCTATAGTACTATTTAAATGATGAGAAAATTGGTGAGGGAAGTCATAAAGTTCAGAACCTTACTGTGGGAGATGATCTCCATAGAGACCTATCGAATGGGTACCAGTACAAAGGCAGCAGGTATGACAGTCTGAAAAGTCCCATTGGCAAAACACTAGAAAAGTAGTAAACAAATTTGAGATTATGATCCCAAGAGGTGGGACTCCTGAAAGCATGATGTTTTCAGTCTCAAAATGAGAACTGGTGGTCTAGAACAGTTCAAACAAGCCACTAGCAGAACAGACTTCCCCAAAAAGTACAAAGAAAGAGATTAAAGGGGAGAGGGGCAACTTCCCTGCTATTAATATCCAGCACTAGATACTGAACTTTGAACTGAAATAAGTGAGGGGAAATGAAGTTTTTTGTCTCAGTCTCCCCTGTCTTGCAAGTGTACTTAAAGGAGAACAAGGGAGTCAGCAAACAGGGCAAGAAAGCATGCAGCAGTATGGTATGGCAATCAATGAACACAGAGCAATGATTTCCAAATGGGAAAGCTGAATATGTTGTTTTCATGAGAGATATAAAGCCTCACCAGTGAGTTAAGGAGCAGGACAGGTAGTAGTTAATCAATAAAGGGATAAATCACAGTCTCTTTCCAGGTGGATAAAGGTAACTGCTCTGCTGGGTTTCCTCCTGAAGATGAAATGGGGAAACCAGAAGAATAAGCAAGAGAACAACATTGCTATCCAAAAGGCTCAGAAGGGCTACCAGATGCAAACTGACACTCAGCCCCTAGGCCTGAATGGACATGTGTGGGTTTACATGTTTATAACTACTTCATCTAGATATGTAGGGGAACTAACATGTACCAAGTAATATCTTGACTTTCTATTCTCTTTTCTTTTCAGTACTTGCAAATGATCCCACTCTCTTTCACAGAATCACAGAATCACAGAATCCCAAGGGTTGGAAGGGACCTCAAAAGATCATCTAGTCCAACCCCCCT
>JAVHNF010011192.1:11443-22280 GCA_034783455.1 Micropsitta finschii | reverse complement strand
CAGTGCCTCACCACCCTCACAGTAAAGAATTTCTTCCTTATATCCAATCTAAACTTCCCCTGTGTAAGTTTGAACCCACCACCCCTTGTCCTCTCGCTGCAGTCGTTGATAAAGAGTTCCTCTCCAGTACCCTTATGTTTAATATATGCTTACATGAAATAAGCATATTACACTACATGTTCTTATCATAAATAATCACACCAGCTTATTTGTTTGCCTGCGTCTAACTGCAAGGAGCTCTACCACTCCCCTGCTCGAGGTCCCTGTGCAAGACAGTGTCAGTGATGCATCAGCACTTGTTCAGCAGAGAAAGTTTTTCTGCTTGAGGTTTTCGCTCGGGGCGAGGAGAAGCAGGTGTCTGCGTTTCTTGTGCCCAAGCCTAAGAACCCACCAACTGGTGGTGCCGGCGCTTGTTTCAAAGTGTGACTTCTGAGCAAAGGGTGAATGGAAAATAATAAATACGTATTTATATCGGCACACACCAACACACGGCTTCCTGTTGACTAAACAAGAGACTTCTCTGCTTTGGCACTAGGTGATTGAGTTTAATCGTTCACCGCATTTGTGCTCTCTGGGTTTGCTTTCTGAATCTTTAGTAACAGTAATTGTGATAATCCTCCTCCCCCCCTACACATGACCACTGCTTTTCAGCCTGTTCTTTCTCTGTTGTTCTGACTTTATAGACGGAATAGAGCCCTGAGCACAAGGAACGTGGAGAGATGCTAGAACATCCTTCTGTGATCCTGATAAGCTGGAGCAGCGTCTCTCACCAGGTAACACTCCAAACACACCAGCACAGGCACCTTTCATAGCCTTTCCCACTAGCCTTTAACTGACCTGGGCTTTGGTCAGAAACAGAGATGGAGACACCTTCAGTGTAATTATTTTTCTCTCCCACCCCCCGTTCCCTCTCCACATAAGTTTGAACTGAGCAGAAAGAAAGGAAAAACGGAACAGTCAGCATTTCATCCCATGTATTAGCTCCCAGCCAAAATTGTCCCACCATACGTTAAAGGTTTGGAAACTTACAGCCCGAGGAAGCTGGAGCAGCAGCTAATCCAGGGATCAGCAACTTTTTCATGGTTTTCCAAATTCCCTTTTTGATAACCAGAGCAGAGATGGCATCTGCCAATGATCCTGCCTTGGCAAGAGACTGCAGCTCCTGCTTTAGCAGAACTTAGAGGGTCCCTCTCAAAATGTCACCCTAGACTGGCTATGAGACACTAAAAACACATCCATGCCAAAACATTTCTGCTCTGGGGATTAGAGATAGAGGCAGAGAATTGCTGCTGCTGGCTTTGTGTGCTCACATCTCCAGTGCGGGGGAAGTTATCAGTCTAAACAAAGGGCATTAGAAAGCCTACATCAGTATTTAGACTTGAGAGCCCTGACAAAGAGTGACATAGTTCATCTCTTCATTCCATCATATGCTCATTCTCTTTTATCTGTGTGGAGGGCAAAGAGGCTCTCAACAATCGAGGAGAAGAGCTGATGTTTTAGACATGGAAGAACTAATTCCACTTACAGGCAGGACCAGAGGAAGGAACTAGTTAAATGTTTTATAGGACCTGACACGTTAAGCCTTTGAGAAAATCATTATGCACAAATCTAGTTTATGGGGAAGACCAGGCTGGCCATGAAGATGTTTCTTGGTTCTTTTTGGAGCAGAAAAGGTTCTGTAAAATTTCCTGCAAGCTTTTGGCTATGGAAATCAGGAGCCAGAACAAGAGTAAAGCTGAAGCCAGCTTCATTTACCTGATGAAATGCGAATGGTTGTGATCTCTAAGAAGCACATTTCCTGGGGTGTGCTGGGGGGTTATTTTCTTTTTTCTCTTTGTTTTTTTTAAGGTCATGTGTAACAAAATCCCCCTTGCATTATCAAAAGAAAAAACTAGTACGGAAGGGAGACAAAATGACTCTTGGTCTGACTTAGGATATTTGTCACAAGGTGCTGCTAGGGCAAAGGTGGAGAGGGGACACTGTTTCATTAGCAGGAGCATCTTTTGACTTATTAAGTACAACAGGGATTCACAAAGACTGCAGGCTCTTCTAGCTGGGGTCAAACGCAAGGAGCCAGATCCTCAAAGCAGACAATTGTCACAACTCTTGAGACCAATGCAAAATGTGGATGCTTTGAGCATGTGCCCTGCCTGGCCACTTCCCCAGAGAGTAGGATACCCCAGCCCTGGACCATCCAGGAGCGCATCTCCTTTCCCTAACCTGTGCCATGCCAGCCACTCTCAAAGACTCAAAGTGCTGAGCTAGAGACCGGTCTGTTATGTGCCCTCAACTCATCTCTCCTTTTCATGTTTTTGCATACACTGGTTTCACACAGTCCTGGCGTGCTGAAAACCAGTAAAATTAATAAGTAAATCAAGCAGAGAAGAAATGAAGAACTATCCTAGCATGAGGTAAACAAAAGCCCTGTTCCTCACCCATAGCACTGGCTGAGCCCTGATTGATTCAGAAACAAAGTGGAATACCCCTGGGCTGCCTCTTCAGCACCCTGCCTGGCCGAAGCCGCTGCCCCATCCCTTAGCGGTCCTTCAGCCCTGCAGAGGGTTTGAGTGCTCGGGCAGGCACTGTGGGGCCATGGTGGAGCAGAGCTGGGGTGGCAGAGAGCAGTGCTAGTGGAGCAAAGCCTGTGCATCCCGGGTACGAGCCTGGGCATGACGGCGTACGGCAGGTGATGGGGGTCCTGCCAGCCACCCTGGAGCAGCAGGATCAGGCTCTGGGTCATTCCCCACCAATCCTTTGCTCACAGCTTTGCAGCGCAGGTCCTCCCGGCGTGCTGACACAGCTCAGGTGCCCATGGCCATGTTCAGGTCCCCCTCACTGTCCTCTTCAGCTTTAGTGTTGCCCCATCCTGCCAAGCAGCTGCCAAGGCCTTTAAGGGGGATACAGAGGAGAGGGGGAAGCCTCCAACTATTTAGTGTTCCCTGAGGTCCTTCCAGCTGAGCTCCCTCCACAGTGGGGCACGGCAGGGTCACCATCTTCACTGCACAGCTGCATGACCTGGGGCCCTGAGGGATAGTGTGGTTTTGCCCACAGTCACGTTAGTGGTACACAAGCTCCCAGGTCCCCTTCTAACCACTAGACAATACTTCCTGCCTCATTATGTTATTGATATTAATTCAGAATGATTTTGCAGGTGAGGAGGGCCCAATAGGGAGTGCAGCAGGGGGAGGTGACCAATGGGTGCTGAGCATCTTTCAGAACTGAGGCCACTTTGCATCTCAACCCTTTGCTCTTCATCTTCTGCAGCTCCAGAACTGCACTAACTCCTCCCTCAACCACTCCCTGATCAAACCCAGCAGGGGCTAGATAGGAGAATGGGGAGGGGACACAAGTGGCAGTCCACATTTCTGTACACCAAGCCACAGGGCTGTGCAGTCAGAGTCCGCAAGACAGCCTCCCTGCAGTCCTACCACCTAAGACAGAGCCTGGCAGTCATGGACAGGTAAAATGAGTGCTTCCAGTTTCTTACTCATATAAGAAATGAGAGTCTTTCTCTTTGAATTAACCTGCTCTCCATTTGGTGCTCACCATCCCTTTCCCTTTCCCTGTCTGACTCGGTGATCTAACTCCCCACCCTGTCCTGCTCTTGCACCTTGCATCCCTGTGCCTCTATCATTCTTTCTCTTTGACTGTCTGCCACTCCGTACCCTTTTCCCTCTCTGTCATTTCTCTTTCTCGTGACTATTCTCTGTTCCTTTTCATTGTTTTTCTTTTCTAGAAACAAAAAAACCCACCCAAATCCAACGGAAAGATGAACATTCAGATGCTACCTGCTGTTTAAACACCTCAATACCTGCCCGCTCTTCTCTTCTTGTCCATCTATTCTTTCTCTTGCACCAGGTTTCTCTTACTCTGTTTCTGCTGCTCATAACCTTGTAAGCACAGACTGTTCCAGCACTGGATTCACTTACCTGCACTGCAATTATTCTGCAAATTAATTACCACTGATCACTCTCCACAACTGCATATCATTCACCCACTCAGTGGCTTTCACTCTGCTTTGAGCATTGGCTTCACAAGTTTTTGTTTGAGGAGAAGGTCTCTGTTCAGTCTACTTCAGTGCCCAGGTATACACACAGCTCCTGTGCCCTTGCTGCTTTCCCTTGAGCTATGCTACAGCTATAGGAGTTGCACCTGTATCCAGCAGTTTGAACCTAGCTGCACATCTGCTCAGCTGCTCCCTGCAGCATCTGTTCATTCATTGCTCTTCTTCTTGCACCAGCCACATTCAGAAATCCTCCCTAGCAAAAAACCTTGGGACAGGGAACTCTAGAGAGAAGGGAAAACAGGAACTGATGTTAATGAACAGTTCTAGTTGAACGAATGGATTGCGTGATTCAAACTGTCTTCATTTTGTTCTGACACTGAAAAATAACCCAAGCGATTACCATCTTATTTTTATGGGTTAGCTTTTTGTTCTTCACCCTGATTTGCATCTACATGCTGCTCCACAGGGCCAAACCCCTTGAATAGAGAAAAATGGGAAGAAGTGCAAAAAGGGGCAATTAGAAGAAGAATCAGAAACATTTTGAAAGGAAAATGAAAGGAAAAGGAAAGCCTGGTTTTCCCTCTTGCTTTTTTTTTTTTTTTTTTTTAATGTGCTGATAAGCATTTTTCCATGTGGGATTTGATGAAACATCAGCATAATTGTCATCATTTCTCACCTGGCTTTAGAAGGTTCCTCAGCAAGCAATCGTGTTTTTCACGGTTCCTCTGCTCTGTTTTCTGCTGTTGTGAAACACAGCAGGTAAGAGCTCTGCAAGCCTTTGTCCTGTCATACCTGCTCCTTCCTTGCACGACTGTCTGGATTATCCTCTCTGAACAACCAGAGGATCTGTCACACATAGAAGGGGTATCCCCTCTCCAGCACCTCCATTACAGGGACCAGTCTTCCCCACAGCCCTGCAGTAACACATACCTAAGAGGGAAAAGCCTGAGGTGAACCACTGGTGGACAGTTCTGTGAGGCTGCCAATGTGTGTGTGTGTTAGGGAATATCCACACATGCTCGCAACTGTTTGTACAAAGGGACAGAACTAGGATGAATCTAGGGTGGTAGGAAGTGGGGCAGCTCTAAGTGTGAGAAATAACTCAAAACTGATGATGAAGAACATAGAGTGAGTATGAAAAACATGCACCCAACGTGAACTCCTGAGCCGAGTCCAGCAGAGCAGGACTGTGGCTTACAGGACAGATCTCCAAGAACTGCCTCAGACTGTTGTTGGGCTCAATAAAATGCTTGGTAAGGATGCTTTGCTCTCTGAGTGTGTGCTGGACTCCCCATAGCCTTGTATTCTCAATGGACTTTCTCCTAGCAGGAAACATGCCACAGCTCCCAGGTGATCTACTTCTCTAGGACCATGTCTGTATATGGAGTGGCACAAGCTGGTGTATGTGTGCTTGCTCACTTGAGCAGGACAGGCATCTTTGCTGAGGGTGACATGGCAGGAAGGAGGATGTGTGCCTATCTGTGGGACAATCAGGGTAGCAGGGGTGCTTGAGGAAGACTGTGCTTCTGGCGGTTTGATGTGAGGTGTGATAGGGAGTGCTAGAGGAGACCGAAGCATGTGTACTAGGTAGCAAAAGGCAAGAGGATGTGTGTGATTGCATGAATGAGACCCGTGGTGCATTGGCCATGTGTGAAGGTGCTCTGGGAGGAGCAAAGAGGATGCCTGTTAGCTGACAATAAAGTGCTCTGCAGTGCTCAGGCTTCTTGGTGACATTGGCAAACAGGTGAAGGGTGTCTGTGTAAGAAGCTTCTCCTTGCTTAGACCCTCAGATTTAAATCAGATTTAGATTCCTAACAGACCCAAACTCCACTTCCCCAACACCTCACTGGAGACCCCTTAGAAAACCCAGCTCAGTCTCACTTAAACTGACCTCGTCTCCCTGCTGAACACCAGCCTATCAGAGGGAAAGGATGGCAAAGGACATGCTTATTTTTAATCCATACACTTCTGTTTTGCACTGCTGTGGGGGAGGTAAAGATCTCACCTCAATGAACACAGCTGTTCTCAGCTGCCTCTGTACCTCCGCTTGCCACTGAGGCTGTTAGATACCGATCATTGCTACCTTATCCTCCCTGTGCTCCTGCTGCCTCTCTCCAGCAGGACCCCTGGGCATCGGAGCAGGCTCCCACCAAATTTGATGCTTGTCTAATGTGGGAATGGTACTCGAGTCTGGAAAGGTGTCAGCATCCCTAACTCATTATGTCTTCTCAGCTAGTATATGGCACCTTAGCTGAGCCCCTAGCCCTGCACACTTTCAACCATGCTCTTCTTTCAGGCAACGCTGGGAAGAAATTCTGTCCAGTCTTCTCTACAGATTAGGCTCTAATTTGATCCATCCTGTTTCCACCTCCAGTGGCTTTTCAGGGTTTCATACAGCAAAAATAGTGTTTCTCGATGACTGAACTCCAGACCCTCTCATCTTCTCAGGTCTTCTCAGGCATTCGTCCTTCTCCCTCATTGGTGTCCATATTTTGGATACTTGCAAATAATTTTGTGCTCTACCCAGCCATAGTTGCTGTTTGAGTAATCACTACTAATTCACTTACTGCTTCCCCTCACAAGGTCAACTGCTTCATCCCCACAGTCACGTCTGCATCCTTTCCATAACACACTTCATGCAAATTACTGATACTCTTCTCATACTAAGAGGCCTGGACATGAGGAGGGTATTTTTAGTGCTGAGCTCTCAACAAACACATAGCCAACTGCTTGCTCCGGAGCAGGGTAATGTAAATTCTCTCTTCTCCTGCAGCCTCCTGATGAAGAGGAAACTCTTCCTCTACAACTTCAAGAACCTGCGCTGGGCCAAGGGCCGTCGTGAAACCTACCTCTGCTATGTTGTAAAGCGCCGTGACAGCGCTACATCATGTTCCCTGGACTTTGGATACCTGCGCAATCAGGTACGGGGAGCACCTTGGCATCCTGTTTTACACCCATGCTAAGGAGCATGCAGCTCCAGTTTGCCTGGGGCTGCAGGGGAAGGAGGGCTGCGACAGCAATGCAGGTACTGGCACGTGTCCATGACTGGACTGCTATATACTATTTGGGACACTTAGACTCCAGGTAAACCTGTACTTTATGCTACCCCAAAGCATGTTACCAGCAAGACAGCCATAGTCCCTGCTGCTTTACCAGTCTACCTACTCCTCTGCTTAGCTCCCACCCATTCCTCTTGAAGGTCCCTACATACCAGTGCATTCCTATGTCTTCCACTTACGTACCACTGCGCCTTCTCCCCCTGTGCACTGATCCTAGGAACTTGCCCCCAACTTGTCCTCCCCTCACACCTCATGCAGCTCACGCCCCTTTTGTCGGGCTCCCCCCACCTCACGCCTTGCCCCTCTCCCTGTTTTATGAAGATGGGCTGTCACGTGGAGGTGCTCTTCCTGCGCTACATCTCAGCCTGGGACCTGGACCCGGGCCGCTGCTACCGCATCACCTGGTTCACCTCCTGGAGCCCCTGTTACGAATGCGCCCGGCACGTGGCCAACTTCCTGCGCGCCTACCCCAACCTGACCCTCCGCATCTTCACTGCACGCCTCTACTTCTGCGAGGACCGCAAGGCAGAGCCTGAGGGGCTGAGGCGCCTGCACAAGGCAGGGGCCCAAATTGCCATCATGACCTTCAAAGGTGAGACGTGCAGGAGAGAAAGAGGTAACAGAAAGCTGAGGGGAGGGGGGATGTTAGTGAGATCCACGAGGGTGGGAGAAGCCAAGACAAGGAGCCAAGGAACACAGATGTGATGATTTAGTGATCCCAGGAGAGAGAAGTCAGTGTCCTGTCTGGGGCAGTCTTGAGGACTCCTTGAGTAACTTCCTGTGCCTTTCACAGATTACTTCTACTGCTGGAACACGTTTGTGGAGAACAGGGAAAAGACCTTCAAAGCCTGGGAAGGACTGCATGAAAACTCTGTCCATCTGTCCAGGAAACTTCGACGGATCCTCCTGGTGAGAGCAAATTCTCCTTCTGGTACCTCTTCCCTTCCTCTTTTCCTCACTATAGTTCCTCTCTGCTCTAGCTGCCCATCTCTGTCATATGCTGTTCCATTCTCTCTTATGTCTTCACTTTCCACATCCCTCACCTGATTTTCTCAATATCTCTACATTCTCTTCCCTTTCTTCCACTTCACATCCTATCTCCTGCCATTCCTTCCTCCTTCCCCACCTTCATATGTCCCTGCTCATTTGACGCCTGACCTACCATTTGTATTTTGTCCTGCAGCCGCTGTATGAAGTAGATGATTTACGAGATGCTTTTAAAACTCTGGGACTTTGAAGTGGAAGTCATCCGCAACCAGAAGACTTCACAAACACTTGTTCTTTGATTTCCAACTCTCTCCCTTACAACAGATCTTTCTCTTCTTTCCTCTCTACATCTCTCCTCCTTCCAGCCCTGGTTCTAGAGATAAGACTATCCTTACTTTTTCATTTCCAAGGAGAATTAGGCTGATCTTCTGCAGACACATTCCCCAGGCTCATGCCTCATCCATTGCTAGCTGGGAAGAGCCAGGACTGCAGTGACATTGCCAGAGAGCAATTTGACCCCCCTCAGTCCCTACAGAGCTAATTCAGGTGGTCCACTAAATGGGGTCTAGGTTTAGCCGTGCTCAGGTTGGGGCAGACAGCCTGAAGAGCTGTTTGAGTGACTGTGTTCTCACTGGCATTGCCCTGACCTGCACGTTCCAGGAGGGCTTCAGGGAGCACACCTCTTGGCTCTTAGAGCTGTGCTTCACTGAGCTGCTCTGTGTCCTGCTCTGTGAAATTGTTTATTTGTCCTTCTAGATGTGGTAGGAAGTTGAAAGCCATCATCATTTAAGTGGTATAGCAAAACTGGCCAGTTACTGGAAAGCTCGGCTGAGAGTATTGAACTGAGTCCTGGACAGCCCAGGTACCTTAGCTTGAAAACCTCACTTGAAGGCAGCAGGTCTTCTAAGTGGATTGTGTGGTGGCCCAGGCCCTGTAGTGCCTCCTGCCCAGAAAGGAGGGAGCTTCAGTAGCTGTAGGTCCAGGTTTTGTGCCCTCAAACATGAGCTTTTGTCAATATAGGAGGGTCTGAAACTAGACAATAAAAGCCTAAACCGAAAGTAGGCTGTCCAACATTGCCAAGTGCAAGCTGCAATTCTGAGTGTCCAACAAGACATATTCCACACAAAAACAGCAAGTCCACTCGATTCCTATTAACTATATTGAGAGCCATGGCAGCCTGGGGTCAGTACTGATCAGTGTGTAAACCTCCCACCCAGCAGGAAAGGAGCCATCAAAGCACTTCAACTCTGCAATGTTTTTCCAACATACTTTTACTGGAAAACACGCTTTATTTCCACATTGTCTTACCCCCAGACTTCATTTTCATGTAGGTTGAGGCTCTGGCATTTTTAGATGCTGTATTGGCATCCGCATCAGTCACCATCTGTTTCTTCGCATACCTCAGGGAGGAACACCACTATTCATGCACTAAGCTTTTCCTCCTAGATCAAACCTGCAACATGTTCCCTACTTAGCCAACTGTCCTCTGCTGGAGGCACCTTAATAGTCCCATAGTCTTCTGTTCCTTCAGGCCTTTTGGTGACCATAATATGGCCAGATATGGCTAGTTGGTGACTGGACTGAAAGCTGACCAGTAAAAAACATTCAGCATGAGCAAAGCTCTACAGCCTGAAGATAAGCATCTTCTGCACGGGGCAAAATCAAGGCATCCTTCTGGCTGTTGGTCGCCCCATTTCCACTAGGGAACCCCATTAGCACCTGATCATGTGGACGCGGTCTATCAGGTTGAAGACATGGGTTCATAGCGTACAACTACTCACAAGCAGCTTTCCACTACCTAAATTACAGGCAGATTGTCCTCTGCAGGAGCTTGTCCTAACCTCATGAGGCTTTGGCAAGGCTAAGTGTGTCCTGCATTTTGGAGGTGCTCTGCTCTGTTATTTCCATCATGATGGTGGTGAGTTGGTTCATCCATCCTGTTCCTCTTTCTGGCTAAGCCTGGAGGCTCTTGTGTTGCTCCTCAAAACACCCCCTCTGGTGACAGGCCATGAGGACAGCAGGGAGCTCTGCTCTGCCTTCTCCTGCTAGGAGATGTCACAACTGGGTTCATCACAAGCTTCCTAGAACTTGAGGCTCCTGAGGCACTGTCAGCTTGAAGAATTTCAACCAGGAATAGCAATGAGAGTTCTTTGCAAAGCATTAATTTGCAAGCACGGTGTTGTATATTTGTTTGATATGGTGGATATTATTTATATAAATAAAGGTCTTGCAAATGAGCATCTGATTTTGTTGTTGCTCTGACACTGCGTGGGTAGGGGAAGTAAAGGATGACAAAGGATTAAGGTGTCATCTGTCCTTTCTGATTTCTGGAGAGAAAACCTGGCAATACCATATTAAACTGTCTTTATCCTTTTTACTTGGAACTTTGGACTTGTTGACAGCGTCATGCAGCAGCTCAAGGCAAATGAAGTATTCAGGCACTAGGTACCTGGGAAATACTATCAAAACCCTGTCATGTAAATGCTAAAGTAGTTCAAGATGCTTCCTTCATTGACTGCAAGCCTATCGTCCACATTCATGACCAGTAATGGACCAACGTGGACACGGCAGTGCTGACTCAACATACTTTGCAAAGCAAGAAGAGAAGCAGAGATGGGAAAACAATCCCTGTCTTCCAAGTTTTGGCATTGTCCTGAAAAACAGCATTGTCCTTCTCAGTGAGACTGTTGGAGACCCACCAGTAAAAGTAGCATTTTCTAGAAGTGCAGTTGAGACACCAGCTCTTGCTTAAATGCTGACAAACACTGAGTTGACGATACCTGTT
>JAVHNF010011186.1:12017-23816 GCA_034783455.1 Micropsitta finschii | reverse complement strand
AGCCCTGCATTTGCTGAAGAGTAGGGGACTGGTATGGCTTTGTTGGTTTCAGCTGATCAGGATGTTCATCACCCTACTGAGTGCTCAGGAATGGTAGAATATCTTTGAGTGCTTGCAGCACACATTGAAAGTTTCAAGCAAGACCTAAAGATTAATGAGACAGAACTCTGAAATATTTATACTCTTTTAAACACACAAAAAATGCACTTGGAGACAAAATGGGATGGTGCTACATTGCTTCCCTCCTACACCCATCCTTGTGACATTGTTCTTTGGTTTCGCTTTCAACCTTCCACCTTCCCATCGAAACACCTTCTGATATGAACTCTGCCATTTCCCAAAGGTGTGTGGCGAACAGAAGGAAATGACTTCCCACTTGACGAAAAAGAAATTATTTGGGGGGAGGGGGGAAGGTATTAAATGCAATCCTGAGGGGATATTTCAGTGATACCTGATTTGAGATAAAATTATGCTGTTAATTTAGTAAATATAAGTGGGGAAAAAAGTGGTGCTTTTCCCTTCAGGGCAGAATATGGGGGATATTTGTGAGAATTTCCTTTCAGTTATTGTAAGCAAAATAATCTAGTCTCCCATCTGTCAAGGGTTTTTTTCAGAAACTATTAAAATGCAGCTTACAAAGTCTCCAGCAATAAGGAAGAAATAGCTGCATTAAACCAGAAAGTTTCTCAATATTGCTTTTCCGTGTGGAATGGGAAACTACTGATGTTTTGCAGGGGAATAAAGCTAAATGCTACCTTTTCTGTTTCCCTGCACAAATTGCCCATTCTTGAGTCAAGTTTCAAATGTGTTTCAGCACCAAGAAATCACAAGTCGTATCTCAGCTTTCAAACAGCAGCATGAACATCCTGTGATGCTTTTGACACATATCAGAAAAATAAAATTTAAGAAAGAGAGGAGATGTAACTAACCTCCTGCTAGGGGTCTGAGAATTGACTTCAAAGGAAAGAGAGGTCTGAAAATTGAACACAATGCCACAAAACTAGATGTGTGATATACCTGACTTATCTATTTTGGGGGATGGACTGATTCAGTGCTACCTTCTCATGGCTCTTAATCACTGAGCTTCCAGATGAAGCCAGTAGCTCCAGTATTTGAAGAGGCAAAATTTCCAAGGATGCTTTTGAGGGTGGATCCAAAGTCTTGCAATACCTTTTTTTTTTTTTTTTCTTTCATGAAAGGACCTGATTTTTGGGAAGAGATTTGGAAAGTAACTCATATAATATAAAGTGTCGACTAGGACAGTGATAACTGCTGAAACTGAAGCCACCTGCACACTGGTAAGTTAAAAGACACCTCTTCTGCTTTTAGCAGCAGTAGGTGGGAAGAAGAAAGGAACCTATGAACTCTTTCTTAATCTGAACTGGTTTTTGATATGCGTTCTTTCTGATGTCTTAGATATTTTTTCTTCCATAAACTTTAAAAGATGGAGGTTTTGTCTATCTCATGCATAACTTTCTGTCACTATTAAAAGATGCTGCTCAGAAAGAAGTCCAGTTGAGTAAAGGAGGTACTCCTAGGTAAGAAGGGCTGATTTTAAAACCAAGTACAGTGTCTGGTACCAAGTACAGCAAATCAACACTGAAATGCTGCTCTAGGAAGACACATAGTCCTAACAGCTGAGAGGAGAGAGGCAGCTGTTCCTACAAGCATTGCATGGGTTATTTTTCATACTAGACAAGGTTCTGAATTTGGGGAGGAGGTTGATTTTGAGTGGTCAGTCAGTAGTTCAGATTGACTAAACTCTTAATTACGTAAAGAGATTTCAACAATAGATTGACAAGCATATAAATAAGAAAATAGACTTAATGTATTCCCCCACTCCCACCCCCCAGAATTGCATGGATTGTTGACACTCAAAAAAATAAACTGTGCCCATAATAAAACACTGCTCTGCCACAAATACCGACTAGTAGCAGATCCAGAATTTGCACAACCTCACACTTGAACTTTTAAACTGCAATAGGAATAACTTGGCTGGTGGCAGCCAGCACTGGAAGAGAGAGCGGGTGTGGATGGTATTATTCAGAACTGCCTTACCAAAAGATGTGCCAACTCCCTGACATGGAAATTACCCTCGACAACTTTGCCAACCATTTATTTCCTGCCAGTCTGAAGGCACTTCTCTTCTTGGAATGGTTTTCTCCATGCTCAGAGCAGAATACAAGAAGCGAAGTATTTTTTTACTTCAAGGTGGCTGTGAAAATGCACGTGTAATAGAGGGAAATATAGAAACAGAATCTGATGAGTGTTCTCCAAAGTGTCACTTGAGAACACAAAACAACAATTTAACAGGGAAATATCTTCTTTTTCTGTCAACTGGGCCTTTTTTATTTGTTTGTTTGTTGTTTGTTTTTTTTTTTCTTTTCTTTCCATTTCTCCTTCAGGGCAACAACCTGGATTTCAAATGCTAATTCATATTTTGGACTTCAATCATGATTAAATAAGACTGGGTGTGGAGAAAGAAGGAAATTACTGTTGATTTTTAGGTTTAATAAGGAAGACAAAAACAGAATATGGAAGTTCTTTTATATCCCCTCCTCCAAAACGGTTCTAAATTTACCTCTTTCAAAACCCTAAATCAGGCTAATGAGCTCCAAGAACACTTCTTAAAATTGTGTGGAATAATAGTGCACATTCTGCTGGCACGGGATAAAAGGGTGCACAAGCTAATTAGCTCCCTTCCTCCTTTAACTCCGATGATAGGTATCCTAGAGTTTAATCCATGTATAACTGGAATTTTAAAGCTCCAAACCTTTAAACCCCTTGTACCATGGAAACACCCAGACTGATGTTTTTCCCAAAACGAAATAAAAATGCTAATGACTATGCTGCATAGTAAGGCCCTAATGACACAAAATGTCTGTAAACTGCATCAGTTATTGTCACATAGGGGAAATAAAGCCAGCTGTAGACTTTTCTTTATGTGTGTAAGTTATTCTTCCTCATTAGGTTTCTGTACCAGTTTGTCTTTGCTAGCTGCAAAGCATCATGAATGGTAAGTACTTACCAGCACACTTCAGGGGCCCTGAAGAACTTGGGAAAAGAATGGTTTTGTTAAGCTTCCTTATGCTTGGTTTTAGGATATTTATTTAAAACTTGGCCAGTCTACTTCCAACTTTCATTTCTTGCTGTGTTTGGCTTTCAAATAATGACACAGAATATAAAGTAATTCTTGTTTCTTTGTCATATCTGCTGTTCTTAGTGGGAAAAATCAAAATGTGTCCCAACAATGATGTAAACAGTCTTAAATTTTCATTATCTAATTACACATCTTCATATAGAAATTTCTGCCCAGTGGGGTTTTATTTCCTTCAGTTTGTGACATATTTTTACCACGGTCGGTTTTGACTGAGAAAGAGGAAATGCAATGCAGGTTAAAAGTTATTAGCTAGAATAAGTCAATGTTTTTTACAAAATCACTCAGTAGTTATTGATATCAAATCATAATTTTGGTATTAATGCCAATATAATGTTAATCATCATGTTCTTGAAGATGTAAATTGTTCCCTTTTATCCTCCTAAATCTAAGCATAACTAGTCCTCAAAAACTCAACTGGTTTTTGCTGTTACTTAAGTAGGTAAGAAGCCCCACAGAAGACATAAATATTCACTTTATTTCATACTGAACTCTACTTGTCAGCTGTGCAGCAGTCCTGTGGGCAAAGACTCAGTCTCTCAGATACTGTGGCCCATGTATTTAACATACGATAAGGCAAGCCATGGGGGTGTATGCAGATAATGGATTTATAAGCTCAGCTGCTGCCAGGCGCTTACAAATTTGCTGGTAAATTTGGTATGCTTCAAGTCTGAAGTGCGGTATTTATGAAGTGGCAGAGCTGCAGGCCCCAGTCTCACAAGGTGTTTCTTCTCTGTTGCAGGTGGGCAGTCCTACTCGTGCCCTTCCACCACTGCCTCACAAGACAGACTCATCCCAGCAGTTTTCCGGCTCTGAACAGCAGGTGGTACACTTAGTTTCATCCTCCTAATTTTCTTCCCTTCTTCTTTACCTTCTTTAATTACAAGTCAGGCTGCACTTTATCACTGAATATGGACTTCAGACTCTATTTGTATGAGGTGTATCAATGCCTCGGCTTCTAAATGAGTTTTACTCTAAATGAGTGATTAACAGAACTCTAATATAGCATGGTATGAAAGCATCAGGAAAAATTCCTACATGATGTGATTCTGTTGAAGTAATTGGCTTAGATTAGGGAATAAGACAGCCCCTTATATCTACATTAATCTGAGGTTTACTAATTCCTAAAGAAAACACTACTGCAGGTTTTTTCCTAACTCCTAGTTGAGTCAGAGGTTCAATTTTAAAGTGCTTGCATCTGATTAACTTTTTTCTTTAATAAGATCCAGAGATGCTATTAAATTAAATGAACATAAAATCAAGTGCCTGATGAACAGCAGGAGTCCATTTCTTTTCATAAGTCAGACTGCTTGTAATGAAGATACAATGATCAGTCTTAAAGAATTCAAGGATCTTCCCAGAGATGAATGAGATCAACACCACGGCCAACATGCAGATTTTAATAAGCAGGTGTCTATAACTAACTATGCAAATGAAACACTGGACTCTTATTTCAGGCCCTAGAGGGTTCTTTTAATCAACCACATCGTGTACAAAACGCTTCAGTGTGTCTTTCTGAGTTTCAGTGCAAGTACTCATGTTCCTTTGTTCTATATGCAGTTTCTGAGCACGTTTTCTTATAGGTTATTAATTCCGTATCAGCTGGCATAACTCTGACTCAACGCTGTGGTTCTGGATGGCAGGGCTACAGAACTCTGCTGCCTTTTCACTGACGGAGCTGGAGAGATATTGCTAGGAGTGGGTGCTGTAGCACCATTTCCGCGTCAGTCGTGGATTTGTGCTGGATTGATCTCTGCCTACAAAAAATGTTCTCTTCCAGTTTGCATGTCAATGTTCAGGGGCTGGAATATTGTCTTTGCAACATTCTCTTTCAGGAAGTGCTATGGGCAATTAACAAATGCTAATTGTTAATTAAATATTCGAGGCAGGGCTTTATTTTGGTTACTGCCAACAAAGAAGTGAGATTTGTTGCTGTCTAGGGCCCTTTCTATATGTCCTGCCATCAATGTATACCCATATCAAGCACCATACCTGATATGGTGGCTATGATACTGATGAATGTTTAGAAGAGTTAGGTGTCTATCTTCATTGAGTTCAGATTACACTGGTTATCAAGGTCTCTTAAATTACCAAAGTCTTTTGGGAATTTAAAAAATATTCTAGCTCCTGTCTATATAGCCCCTCTGCAACTGGATTATTGTAGGGGTACAGATACTTGAACCTATTAAATACAGCTTCACACCAATCTCATGTTTACGCTTACCTTAGTGTTACCTAGCCTCTTTGTGTTAGTTGTCATGCACTGTGCAAGGTTATACACTCTTGTACTCCATAAAAGTGGGATTTGACCCCATGGAAAATATACTGACAAATCAAAATTTGTAATCGGTTTAAAGTTCAAGGGTGCAACCAAATCCTGAGCCAGAGTAATTTGACCTAGATTCACCGAAGTAGATCCGCAGTGAGCTACATAAACAGAAGAACCCTGTCCCACTGTGGTTCCCGTCATATGGTGAAGATCCCAAGGGAACACTTAAAGCCTGATGAAGGCTGTGGTTTGCTGCTTCAGCAAAATGAAGTTTCATGTTTAAAAAAAGTATGCTTCCTTCTGCTGCTTTCTACAAACAATAGTGACTGAGCACCCAGGATGCTGAGGAAACACTCCCAGTTAAGTTGAAGGGACACTAGCAACATACACCTGCTTATTTCTGTGCCACTAGAGAAGGGAGTGCTAAAACACTGTTCCAACTACTTGGGCCAAAAATCTACGTTTGTCATTCATTTGCTCCTGATACCTCTGGTAGTATCATCCCATGTCCTTGTGTCCCCCTGCCCCCAAGCTCCAGGTCCATCTAGACATCAATATGCTGTAACTTTTAATCCCGTATTAGTGTCATTGCAACAGGTTTCATCAGAAGTTCAGAGTTTGGATTCAGTACCTAATGTTCCAAGGACACTCTTTATACATTTTAGAACAAAGCAACCTTCAGCCTTTACACATCCTCACAGATTTTTGCCCGTTTTACCATTCTCCCCCCAGAATGCCTGTATGTGTGAGTAATAAGGCCTGGGAAATCTCAGCAACTTTTCAACACTGAGGTTACTGGAGATACAGAAGAGCAGGACTTACTAATAGAAACCCATGATTTCTGGATATTGCTGACAGCTGTTTGAAGAATAATTTCAATATTAATTAAACAGTTTTAAGAACCAGAAATAACAGATTAAGGATAGGTCTCTGCTATCATTTCCATTAGTATAAATACAAGGTTGTCTATGCCTGTGTATGCCAATAAATCTTTCCTTGACTTGCACCAGCGTAACTGACTTCATCTCAGTCCTGGAAGGAGTCAAACTGAAATATTTAGAACTGGTTCAGGCTATTTTAACTTTCTTTCCAGTGGACTCAGCACTTCTGAGCACCTGGATGTTAGCTGTACCAGTTACTGATAAATAATGCACATTACCTTCTGCCACAGCAGGTGTCATCGTAACTGCCTTCACTATATTGAGGAAGACACTATCAATGGATGGTGTTAACTTAGGCTTTGTGCAGTTATGGTAACTTTGTCATATATTTTGTGTTTATGTTTCACCCTACATGATAAGAAATAGGAATTCAATAATGTAGTGGAAAATCATTGAAGGGGTCCTAGGCAGCATAAGGTACTGCACTATTTGTGATCTTCATTCGTTAGGGTCTTTCCATTGCTATCATCCTGAGTTGATTGCAAATAGACTACATAGGAGAAACAGATTCAGACAGACAGCATGTGGATGCATGACAGTGAGGAAGAGGACTCATGTTAATTCATGGAAAGACTATCTTAATATTATTCATGTCTGAATTGATGGGATATGGGAGAATTGCAAATGGACTTTTATGTACGGAAAACAGAATTTACTATATATGATGTGAAGGCGTTTGAAAATAAAAACATAGTAAAAGTATTTTTGATGTTAAATCATATGCAAGAAAAACTACCTTCTGCTGTTAATCGTGTTCCAAGCTTCTGATATGACAAGCTTGGACAACTTATTCATCCCAGGATACCTCAGACTGAAAAAATACCTGCAAAATACCTGTATGCTACAGTCCTGCTTTGTCAGGTCAGCCTTACCCTTCATGCATTACTGTTTATAAACAGGATCAGCTCCTCTGGGGAAGTTACTATGGCTGCGAAGGCACAATGTGCTATGGGGAAATGGTCCTACTCTAAATAGGTGACTGACTGCATTCTCCCACTGTAACTGTTAAAATGCTGAACTGGAATTTAAAACTCTATTGTTCATTCATTACCTGGAAGAAAAGAAAGTGTTCCGCTACAGACTGTGTGGCTAACGCAAGAGGTTCTGTTAGCACACCGCCAGGAATAAGCCGTTTATGTAACACGCTCAAGTGCACCTCGAAATAGAGAAACCCGTGAGCATGGAAGGGCGGCGGGACCGCCTGCGCGGGGGGTGCACATCGCTCGCTCCCGCCGCCCGGTTCCCCCATCTGACCATCCCCGCACGGCCCGGCCCTCCCGCCGCCTGGTCCGCGGAGTGCATCGCCGCTGGGTGGGTGCGGCGGCAGCTCAGAGCATCCCCCCCCCCCCTCCCCCCAAATACTCCAAACCCACCCCACGGTGCGAACAAGACCCGTACGAGCGGGGGGCAGGGAGCATGAGGTCAATCAACAGCGGGCGGGGAGCGGACCGGAGGAAGGGAACGGAGGGAAGTGGAGTCAGGGTCCCCGGTGGCGGCGGGGGACACTCACCATGGCGGCGGGGCGGCGGAGCGCTGTCCAGGGTATCCACCGGCTCGGCTTGGCTCGGCTCTGCCGGCGCTGCCCGCCGCGCCCGCGCTATAAGGCACCGCCTCCTCCCCGGCTCCGCGGCGCCCGCCCCCGCCTGCGGACACATGGCGAGAGGGACCGGCCCTGGACCCCGGCTCCAGGCAGCACCGAGCCGCCGGCGACGCCCGGGGTTCCCTGAGGGTCCCCGCTGCGCACAGGGAGCCGGCGGACTCCAAAGAGGGTCGGGAGACGGTGGCGAGAAATGGCAGGGAGGTGGGGATGCAATGGCTGAGAGGGAGAGGGAGTTCAGAATCACAGAACGGTTTGGGCTGGAATGGACCTTAAAGATCACCTGGTTCTAACCCCCTGCCATGGACACCTTCCACTAATCCAGGTCGCCCTAAGTCCCATCCAACTTGACCTTGAACAATTCCAGTGATGGGGCAGCCTCAACTTCTCTGGGCAGTGAGTCGAGCAATGCTGCTCCACCACAGCCCTAGGCATCGCTGTGGATATGGACATAGCAAAACTGTTGGGAAGATTAATTTCAGAAGGGTCTCCACTGGCAGCCTGGTTTGGGGGCAGAGAGGGTCATGGGCTGGCTGCTGTGATACTGACATGACCCTGTTGTGTTTAAGAGGGTTTGATCTATAGCCCAGCACTTACTCATATTTGCAGTTGAAGTTCTCTGATCTGAAGCCCTGAATCCTCCACACAGTGTGCCAAAGTGAGATCGATGTTGCCCCACCGTCTAACTGTGTCAGCTCCCCAGAGATCTATTAGGGAGGAGTTGATAAGCAAATGTTGATTTAGGTTAGCTAGAAGAGGCAGAAATCATGCAGGGCAGGAGGTACTGACTCCATCACAACACTACCGCTAATACAGAACAGAAAATGATTGGGGAAGAGGAGAGGCTTGTGCTCAGTGGAAAATACACAAAATTTCATGGCTTCAATCATGCCTGATTTTTGCTCTAAATGCTAATGAAGCCTTATATCTCCTATCAAATACTTATTTGAACTATCAAAGCTTATTGAAAATGTCCTGCTTCTTTTTCCATTTTTAATAAAGCAGTATTTGGCATTTGAAATCAAAATAATCTTTCTTAAAATATTTAAATTCTTCATTTTTATCCTATTTTCTAAATTAAAACTTGTAAAAAATTGCATGTTCAGACATGTGCTACCATTGCTGCCCTCTCAACTCTGTCTGTTCATAGTTTTATTGACCACAGCTCAGTCTTTCCTGGTTCCAGTGTTTCAAGAAGTGGAAATAAGCTAACGGGTCCATGTGTGGTGCAGGACAGATGACATCTTCAGACTCTAAAGTGTACTTGGTGGGCTATATTTATCCAAAATGAAGTGCTGATGTTCTAAACCCTGAGACTTCCTTCCTGGTACGCTTTGTCCATGTACTACTTCATTCTCCCTCATCCTTGCTGGCCCAAGCTGCACAGAGACCCACCAAAGGCTGTGAGAATGGCTGTCTTCCCAGGGCTGCCAGCCCAGCAGTGACACTGCCAGGAGCTTCACGTGAAAGCGTCCTCGTGTGACTTCTAGCCCACTTTCACAGATGCAAATTTGTTTGCTCAAGCTTCCAGCTTCCAGTGTATCAGTCTAAACCTGCCAGCCTTTCCTCCAACTTATCTTTTTTGCTAGGTTATTTATTAAACTATTTCTGCATTACTACAGACCATCTCAAAATATTGACAAGAAATACCCTTTGATATCTATTCTGTCCTCAGAGTAACCGTTCCCTCAGCAGAAAATTTCCTCTTTGTCCAAGAGATTTCCCTATAGGTGCTGTGGAGCAAGGAGCAGTTTGGAAGCTGACTGACAGAGAAACGTGGCAGTGACTCAGTGCAGTCAAATACTTCAGCCTCATAATTCTTATTCCCATTTCTTTATAGTTCAAACAGGCTGGAGTTAATGTGCCAAGCCAAATCCAGACCTAAGAACAAGGTAATACAAAATGTTTTTTCTTTATTATTGTTTTTCTTTGACAAAAATAGAAAGGAAACATGCTCAATTTTGCCAAAGATGAAACACTTTTAATTTCTTGGCTTCCTTGTGCCTGACATATTATATTAATACTAATCAATGTAATTTTTTTCCATAGTAACAATTTTGTTTTTATTGAAACTGTAATGTCTCCAATGAAGACACGCATACGAATCAAACAGGAGTCCTGTGGCATCTCAAAGAAACTGTAATAGTATTATTGATACTTTTAACACTTATCTAATGGCCTGAATTTGGAGATTTAAGGGCTGTGGCAGGATTTGGATTCATCAGTTTTGTATGAAGGGCAATGTCATGCATTTAGTTGGAGCCCAGGCACTGGGTGTAGCAGAGCCCTGCCATGCACTTGAGTTTTGCTTAGTTGTCAAACAGCATGTTGTCCTGATAGGAAAGGTGGAAAAGTAAGTTAACGTGTAAAAATGGAATTGTTTAGTTCCAGCTGAAATTCCCCAGAAACAAGGAGAGCAACTGGAAGCAATTAAAGTCGTGCTTCATTCTGAGGTGATGAAGAAATGACACAGGGAGTTAGCTTGAGTCCTGATGGTATAGGGGTTGTTGTAGGTTGGACTGCATCACAAACTACCTAACTTACAGACACGCAGAGGCCTGAGGTTGGCAGGGATCATCTGGTCGAATTCCCCGCAGAGGCAGGGCCCCCTACAGCCAACTGCCCAGAGCTGTATCCAGTCGGAGTTTGAACATCTCTGCACCACAGGAAAAGCATCACTGAGCTGCAATGACTTCAGAGTTCCCAGGTCCCACTGGCCTTGCAGCTCAGTGGGAAACAGGGTGGACAAGGTACCAGGTCAATGTGACAGAATTTCTGTTAGCTCTCAGTGAGTGCTTAAGAACTGTCAGTAATAAAACTGCATGGAATTAAATCTGAGTAACCAGGCTGAAGCAAAAAGACTTTGTAATTTATCAAAACTGATTTGAAAGTTTGTCTTCTATTTTGAATCTGGTATGCTAGGCTCTGTCTACAATGTACTTTTTTCTATGCTTTTTGGTTTTTAAACTATAGCTGGTGTGATCTGTCCGTACAGCTAAAACTAAAACTTGTATTAAATTGCCAGCTGCAAGGGTGTAAAATAAAAACCAAGCCACAATAAACTTGTGCTGAAGGAAGTATTTAACTTAGCAGTTGCACATCTTTGCAGGTTTTGCAATAAATACTATGTTTTAGCACCCTCTTCCGGAACAAAGTAATACTGCCGGTATGTACCATAAGAGGCTTTGCTGAAGCTGGAAAGCAAATTGCAAGGCGTCCAGGAAAGTCCTTGGCTGCAGTCATATATACTGTTTAGTTATGTAGTTTCTTATTCTATAAATTTGCATCATTTTTTCTCATCCCTCTTTTGCTTATCATCTTTATATAAATAGCCTGTATTATTTATTTAAGGCAGCTAAGAGCTCGGAAAAGCTCTGAATCAAAAAGCTCTGAAGCTGAGCTGTTGCAAAAGGCTGTAGTTATATGCACAGTTCCTTGTTGTCTGCATATCTCCTGTGAGGAGCCTGGTGGCGTTAACTTGCTGTGAATTGCAGATGTACCTGAATGATCTCCCTCATACCTGCCAGTATTTAGTATTAGGGTAGCATATGTGGGATCCAGCTTGGAATCATAGTCTTGCTGTGTTGAGACCTACACAAAATCACAGTATGATGCATAATGGTTAAATACAAAGGGAAAGGGGTGGAAGGATGCTGCTCTCTGTACTCCTGCCCTGGGAAACAGAAATGTGTTAACGCCAGAAGAAAGTTGGAGTGGGGCAGGTCACCAAGTATATTCTTAGTAGAAGAAAGGGCTATACTTCATAGAATCATAGAATCAACCAGGTTGGAAAAGACCTTTAAGATCACCAAGTCCAACCATTACCCCAGGACTG
>JAVHNF010011101.1:12031-23338 GCA_034783455.1 Micropsitta finschii | reverse complement strand
GGAGGTCTCCAGGACTACACTGCTTTAAGACCCTCAGATAAAAGAAGCTGCAGAAGTTGAGACTAATATAGTTATTTTCTGTTTATTACTTAGGTAGACACACAGTAGGAACCATTTTGACATGTGTTAGTGTAGGTGGATATGACTCACTTGGCTGCACTGGAAGCTAGCTGCTGTAGACTGGGTGCTGCTTCAGTCCTAAATAAATTCCCATAAAAGAGAGCTGAGAGCTTGGAAAATGAAGTGAATCTTGCTGCTCTGTTACTAATTAACTTAATATATTTAACATGTGTATATATGAGCATGTCTTAATTTCTACACATATGAGCATACATAAACTCTTATATTGTATCCATTTTTTAAATTACTTGCATAATGAACAACTAATGCCAAAGAGGGACCCAATGTTTATTTTCCCTCTGTACTTCCCAGTGTCATAAGATGACCTAGAAAATATCACACAGAAATTTCCTGAACATTGTCTACATGCTTTTTAAGAGACCTGTTATATCGAGAAAGGGTTTTAGCAGCAGATGTATTGTAGCTGTGGACAAAAACATAGGTGGCAAAACTAAGGTTCAGACTAAGACAAGAAAAGCTGAGGAATTAAGATCAGAGTTTAATTCTCTAGTCCATCAGGGATTCTCTGGCTTTCTGGGGGAGAAGGAGAGCTACAAACCACAGCTGGGCCAGGTCCCAGCTGGGATGAGCTCCTGTCAGTGGCTGTATCCAACAAAAAGCTCCTGCTGGCTGCTCCTGCAGTCATCCCCACTTCCTTACCTCTGCACAGTGTCCTTGCATATACTGTGCAAAGTAGCAGTCAAGCACTTACCAGCTTAATTTGTATCTTGAGAGCTGTGTCTTTCTCTTTGGGGTAGGGGTACATGTTTACCTTTAGGATAGAAGCTGCATAGTGTCTTCCTGCGCAGGCAAAGAGAGGTAAGTACTAAGCAGTAGTCACCATTTCTTTCCATTGCAGTAGGGATGTGTGTCATGATTTCAAAAATGTGGATGTAAGCTACATCCAACGCTTCCTTCTGGCCTTTGCAACTCTCAGCCAGCACAGCACCATAGTAGAGATACAACATACAGCAACATGCAGTCAACAAGAGGCTCTTTTAGACACTAGCTCTGCTGGGCTCCATCCATGTTGGCAGTCCTGGGGCACCTTGCAGACACCAGAGAGTGGCACCAAGGCACGATCTGACCATGTTCCCCTGCCCGGGAAAGGGACAAGGGCTCCCACAGCCAGAGGAGCGAGCTCTGCACCTACCCACCTTAGGGAACAAACAGAAAAGGACACGTCAGGCAGCTCGGTTTCTGCTCGCATCCCAGGCACACGTCTTTTCTTGCCTGCTCCCACATGCCAGTATGCAGATATTAAAGCAACTGCTCAGAGGCAGCTAGTCAGAGATGCACTGATTTATGCCATGCTAACTGTGGCAGAAGCAAACTTGAAGGTGGAGGCAAGAACAATTCAGTGGCAGCATTTCAAAGCCAGATTTAAAAATCAGGGCTTAATGTTTCTGTAAATTAAAATGACCTAATTAGTCAATGGGCTAGGAGAGTCTTCCACCTAGGAAAGGACTAAATGCAAAGCCCTGCTCTGAGGTCAGTTAGGAGGCTAGCAACATTCAAAGATCTCCCATTACAGGGTATCAGTGGGTTGAAATACTAAGGAGTGCCTGCAAATAAAGGTGCTAAACCCTGTTTTAAGCTATCTCCTGCCACAGATCCCAGGGGAGTTCACTAATGGACCTTCTGCCATTGTCCTTGCCAGGAAGGAGAATTAATACTGTTAACTGAAGTCTACAGGGATTTTATCTGTTTTACACTCACCCACTTCCATAGTCCTTCACGGCTCCTACCTTGGGAAGGATCTCAGGGAAGCTGCCAAGCTACAGAGCTGGGACTGTGCTTGTGTTCTGAACTTACCATGAATATCTTTGAAGTTTCAGGCCCCGCAGTTTTCAGAGGTCACTTTTTCAGCATGCCTAGAAACATAGGGCATGGAGTAGCATTGTAAGAGACAGCCCATTTCCAGCTAAATCACTGGAAAGCACTCATTTCTTAAACTCACTGTATGTTTTCAAATCCCAAACATCCTGGAGGAGAAAAATGGATGCACAAAATGGGTGTCTGAGACCCACTCTAAAGATGAAGATGTAATAGCACAAACCAAGGCCAACTGTAGAGTTTGAACACTCCATGAACTGAAGAGCCGCGCCACAGAAAGCCTGTCACTGACTGCTCTGCATAACTGCATTCCCAAATATTTTCTGTAGCCAATAGGTTACTCCCATTTTGGCATGGGAAGTAATCTGACCCACTGTGCTTCGTGTGAGTGGGGGGCAGCTGGGCATCTGAGTGTGTGACTTGCTAAAATAAGACCTAAGCCCTTGAAAAGAGCTTAATATAATCTTTCAGAGGGTTGGTCAAACCTTCTAGTGAGAGACTCTAATTTTTCCCTTGCATCTGGCCAGGACTGTGCTATTACTAATGATGAAAAAAGATCCCCTTTCTTCATTGATTTGTCATCATGGTAAGCATCCAGATAGATGAGATTTCAGGCAGCAGTACTGTTTCCCCAGCCCAAGTATTCTTTTTCTTCTCCAGGAAGATACATGAGGAGAATCAGGGTGGAGAAAGTGCTTTTCACTCCAATGATCTAGGAGGGATAAAGAGAGAAACAATTCAGAAACAAAGCTATCCCCAGCTGGAAGGCAGAGGTTTGTCCTGAGAAACACAATGTGAAGAGATCGCTAAACTTCTGCTGAAAATAATGAAAAACACCTGCAGTGCAGCTCCCCAAGGAGGTTAATTAAGTGAGAAAGATTGGTGCTTACTGGAACTTTCAGACCCACAGCAAAATTTAACGTATTGGATCTCACATGATGTATTTGCTTGCTGGTTTAGGGAAACATATTTTTCCTCTGTTACACTAATTAGATGACAAGATTGATTGATTTCCTATGTTACTTTGAGTGACTCACATGTATCTATAGCCTCCAGAATAGGTGTGCACTTAATTATTTACACCTTCTGCACATCAGTGCCCAGAAAAGCCCATTCCAGTGTTCAGGTGTGTGTCCAGGAGCAGGAGACTGTACACGCACAGATGGCCTCTTTCCTTGTACAAATAAAAATGCAATCATTATAACTCCTTTTTTTTTCGAATTAGGCTCCATACTTTAACTTTCCCCTCCTCTAAAATGGTGATGTTTGCCTATCTTACAGGCTGTTGGAATCGTTTTGAGCATATGAAGGGTTCTTTGCAAATACAGAAAATGACAGTCCCAAGACAGGAGGTGTAATATAGAATTAAAACACAGAGTAGAGGAGAGAAAAAGGACAAATGTGCAAGTAAGCAATCACACTTCTAATGCATACCTCACTGTTCTGTAATGTTTGCAACATTTATTTGGCAATACTTTTTTCAGTTCACTGTACTACTGTATTAGCTGATGCTTTCCTTGCCCCTGTAGCCCATGGCAATGCCCCTAGGACATATGGTACATGATTAATGAGATGAGGGACTGCCTGGTGTCATGGTTAGAGGCAGGTGAACATCAAGCTGCATGAATACATATTGTCCTGATCTGTGACACAGATTTGGTGACATTATTTAAGTAATTTGAACTTTTCAGAGATGGTCAGTAGTTATGTGTTCATTATTGTTCGGGTTCTGACTCAAGGCTTTGAAATTGCAGGAGGTACGGAAGAACTAAAGGCAAAGCAAGCTGGAGCTAGAGCATGCAAAGTGCTGTGAGTCACCAAGTGCTGTGAAACATGAAGTCCCACTCTAATATGAACACTTGAAATCAGTGACTTCAGCCTCTGCTCTCCATTCCTCAGCTCTGCATTCAGGAAATACAGCTCTGCATTCATGAAACACAGGTAGTGCCTTGCCGTCTCTGATGCAAAGAGAGAAAACAGATGAGTTAATATATGTGAGGCACTGTTACTATAGCAATAAGCAGCACAGGAAAACTCATGAGGAAAGTAATTGCCTTCAGTGCAGATAATATGTAGTCAATAAGGCATGGAGATACACTCCAAACAACGGAGGGAAGAAGTACAGAGCAGCTGCTCATTAAGTAAGCACCATCCATCTTGTGTGCTGGGTGAGGCCAGGGTCCTGTGGAGTGCTGTGGGATCATACAGTTAATGGTGGTCCTTTAATGCACATGTACAGGCATTCTTAACTCTGGTATTTCTAACTTTTGAAAGCCTAACTTTGAAATCTTTCTCATGAGGACAGAAAGAGTACAGTCTATAGTTATCCAGATTATAAAAGTGGAAATTCCATGTTGTAGCATCAAGCTGATACACATCATCTGGGACACTTAAAAGTCTCCTACACAGACCTCTGTTATGTAGACCAAGAAATAGACCAACTGACTGCAATAACAATCCCTCACCCTCTCATTGTGGAGCAATCGGAAGGTATCTTGGCTTCCTATTGGGAAGGTGATTAATTACAGAATAAGATTCTCCACCCATTTTTTTTTTTCCCTCTGCCCCTTCTTTCCAAACTGTCTGTGCCCTTCCTTCTCTTCATCTCCTTGCCCACATTTCCCTATGATCTTATGTGTGTTCCTGTTGTCAGCTTCACCCCCATGTTCTGGGTAATGGTTCTGGCTAATGCCCAGTTTCCCACCTTGTACAATTTTGTTACTCGTCCCAGCCAGTTTCTTGGTTGCCTCTCCAAAACAACAGGAACTCTGCATCTGAATCTTGGCTTCTTGTTAAGCTCTGTCTTTCTAGCTCCTAATACTTACTATCTTTGCCAAGTCAGCTTCAGATTCCTCTTCCCCATCTCCTCCTCTGATTCAGTTTTCATGACCACCCATGAGTTTCTATTTTCAGAAAATGGAGGCTCTTCTAAGAAGTCAATTGTAGCAATTCTGGCTAATGAAAATACGTGGTATTGTGAGATGAACTGAAAGTCGCATGTATTGGCAGCACTGCTAACTTTGACAAATGTATTTTTACATGCTAAAAATATACAAATAAGTCTTGAGATCAACTCCTGTTACAGGGTGTTGTGGCAAGGGCTGCATTATGGCAGTTTTCTGTGATTTTTGGTAGGATTCTTTGCATATTATGAGTGTGAGGAAAATCACTGCAGGCACTCAAGTAATTAGCACTATGTGGCTTTCCTTAAACACAGTTTCAAGGAAGAAAAGTGCTTTACTAGAAACTGCAAACTACATAGCTACATTTGTTTTTGTTTCCTGATGAAGAGTGTTACCTAACACTCCCTGATTTGGCTGCTAAGAGCAGGCTGGTAGTGAGGTGAAAGGGGAAGAAGTGTCCTTGTGACCCAAGCCTGCCTTCCACCTTCAGGATAAGTACCTAAGACAGTGAGGGTAGCCAGACAGGGTGCCAGAAAGGCCAGGCTCTCACAGACATAAGGGACACTTAGTGAAAGGCAAGCACAGGGTTATTCTGTCCCCAGGATACTCTCTAGAAAGCTGCAGCTTAAGGGCTTCTTGAACTTTGCTGAACCTGCGTCCACTGAACTGCCCTTGACAAACTTTTCTACCATAAATATAGCCAAGACAGTTTTTTGTTTGGCTGGTTTTCCCCGCTTTTGTTTTGTTTTGTATTCTTCTAGCACTGAGGGCAAACTGGAACTCACAGCCACAATTAACATGCTATGGGAGAAAGCATTGCTCTCTGTGCTTCTTGAATGGGCAGATTGGCTTGGCTTATACTTCAGTGTGCATCATAAGTGAACACAAAATTGTAAACACTCAAGAGGTTCAGGGCAAGAGGGATGCAATGGCTGTGAACTCACCAGGCTTCCTTGTATTGTCACTGATGTTCTGCTACCAACAGGTAGTCCCAGGTCTTCTATCCCCAGGCCTATCACCATTTTGCTGGGGATTGCTACTTCTCAGGGTGTTATTTCTAAGTCTAAGACTCTTGGCTTTGTGCAGTCTCCAGGTCTGCCTCTGTCCTGGTTCCCTTGTGATCTTATATTCATCTTTCATTCCCAAAGATCCTTTTGAATACTACGTATTATTACCAGACAGCTTTCTCTAATATTTATATTTTCTAGAACACCATTATGATTTTGATGCTGCATATTTTGGGTTATGTAAACTAAACAAAGCTGAAACAAAAATAAAGAATGATGTTAAATATCCCTCAGTAAACAAATGGGAAAAGCAGAGAAAAAGTAGTAAGCTTAAAAGGAGCCAAAGTATACACAGGGGAACTGGCCCAGATATAAGACTTGAACGGTACTAAAGAAATTCCTGCAGATGTCTTTATGGAAAGAGTCTATTAATAGTGTGTTCCTCAAAAAAATCCTGACTTGGTTTAGGTGGGACCTCAGAGTAGGGAAGGACAGTCTACTCCCTTCAAATTGTCTCTGAATGAGCACAAATGATCATTCACACTGAATGGAGGAGAGCAATAGGAAAAGATTGGGGGTCTAGACCATCTGAGATATTCTCCTGACCTTGTTGTCAACTTCTGTGACCTTGGGCAAGTCACTTCAGTTTTGTATATCTATTCACCCCTAAATAAAATATTGTTAATAGTACTTATCTAGGCATGACATTAGGAACTGATCATTGAAGTTCATGAAGTGCTTTAAAAACTTTTGGTGAAATCTGTTAAAGTAATGGAACTATTAAATACCTTTGGTTTAAATCAAGGGTCCTGTTCTGACCCTCTTCTCATTGATAAACAGATACTCCCTCAAAAAATTCCAGTGTTGCTCATTTTAAAGCTTTCAGTGAGTGTCACAATATTTGGTATTTCTCTTCAAACTCCTTCTCTTGGAGACATGTGACTTCATCAGATTCCCAGATTTATGTGCAAACAAAAGGATTTTGAAGAGAAATGTTTGAACAAGTGACTGGAGTCTACTACTTTGGTTGGAAAGGTGGGCAAATTAAATGCATCATGAAAAATGAGGTGCATATAAAGCATCCACTGGTAATAAACAGTGTGCCATGACTTCTGAGTTTGGATGCCTGACTGATCTTATCTATGTATTTGAGGCTGCAAATCTTCAGGGTCCAGCTGAAGTCCTAGGTGTAACTGCTCACCAGTGAAAGAAAAGCATTCAGAACCTGGCCTAAGAGGACTTACATACTTTCAGTAAGAACATACAATTGAATTTGAAATCAACTTAGCATTTAGTCCATTCTAATGTGAACACAAAGGAGCTGCAAGTAAGACTTCAGAAGATCACTACTGGATTTCATTAACTTCTCTTTATAAGATGAATTTTACATTACCTATATCTCAATATCACAGTAATAGTAAAATTATTCCAGTTTATTAGCATCAATATACTCTCTGATTACATGTACCAATTAAAATATTGCTGATCTTTCTGCCATTAGTAGTTGTTTATATTTATGATGAGTAATTTGAGTTGCATTCATTTCTTTCCTTTTCAAAATCTTAAAGCTTGAATTTGGTGTAATTTACCACTGCACTGAAGAACGATTATACACTGGTAGAAGAGGTCAAGGGGCATTTTGTAATGACAAAAGGCTTCATGTATCAAAAGAGACAGGTTGGTCTAGATTTTGTTAGAACTCTAAAAGGAATATGTTAATTTTGTTTCAGAGTTGTTGCAAATCATCATTAGGATAATGAACATCATTATCCTGATGAGAAGTATTTCACCTGCATGATAATTTTGTTGTTCTGTGTTTGTTTCTTTCTGAAAACTCCCAACTTTCTTAATTTTCTTTTTAAAATGTACATCTGAATATGAACTATTTTAATAATCCTTAAATTATTTCACTTCATAACCATTGTTTAAAATAAAGCAGAATTAGTAGATTCACCAGTTTCATTCCAGCTGTACACTGGCGTAATTTTTTATGAGCAAGACGCAATGGGAATGGTGAATCGGAGTTCCATGGCAGCCATTATTCACTTAATTTTCCAGAATGCAATAAAGTGTGTTTTGTCTGTAGGTATACATGCTAACAGTAAATTCAAGGATGCATGCTTCATTAGGGATTCTTTAACAGCTTGCTTTTGTGTGTGTGATGTGTCAACATACAAATAGCTAGCAACACTTAGTCAATACTTTAATGGAATTCTTTTATTGTTAAACCGAGGCATATATCTGTCTTTTTACCTAATGATAATAAATAACAATAACCAGAGAATATTTTTTTTTAATAAATCAAAATGCAGTGGAGAACATAACATTCAGTTATAGACAGAAGCAGACATGTGCCAAAAATGTACATCATTGTACACAGGAGAGGGTAAAAATTTCACCCTAAAAAGTGAACTTTAGTGAACTTGAAACATGGTCAGTTCAAGAAATTTAACATACAGATTTGTTGCAGTCCCCCAAGCAGACCCTGCATTAAAACTTCCCAAAAATTTGGGAAGTTTGGCTATTCACCTAAATTAATAGTGAGATGGAGTCTCCTTTTTTAGAGAGACGGAGCAAATTGTAAAGTCCAAGACCCCTAAGATTTTAACCCTTGATTGTACATCACATTTTTGCAAGTGCTCAAATATCTCATATTCCACAAAAGCCTGTGTGGGCTCCCAGTTGGGCTGGCAGAGCCTCTCTTGAAATGGCTGGACTTGCTTTTGCAGTCAGGGAGTTGTGGGTTTCAGTTGAGCAGGGAACAATTTTGGCACATGCCACTTTTGTCCTCCTTTCTCTGGACACCCAGTGTACATGGGTGACTAGAGCATAGAAAGGGAAGTGGTTCCAAATGCTTAGAAATTTTCCTTTGTTTTGAGAGACATCATTTGGTGGTGGGCAATTCCACCAGTGAAGATGGATCTTTATTAGTCTCACTTCTGTTGATGTTTTAAGCGTATAAAATGACAGTTGCTCTTTTCCTGTGAGGACTGTGGCTTCAGGGAAATAAACCAACCCTGGGAGAGAGTGTTTCCCTGTACCTACCACTGGAACTCAAGTAGCCTTCACCAATGCATGATGTGTTGGAGATCTAGGCTGTCATGTAACTTCATGTCTTTCAATTTCAGGAAATGTGACTGTTGTATACCATTGTTCTATGCTATACATTGGTTGTTGAGATTTAATAATATGAAATCACAGCCCAGGCAAACACTGTTAATTGTCAATGCCAGCTTTTATAGAGGTCTGGTACACAGTAGTCAGGACACACTTAAATGAAGGATCCATCTTCCCTTTGATTTTGAATGATACTTTCTTCATCTTAGGTTCAGGTCAGGCCTTATATGTGCTAACATTGTAAGTGTATTTTCTGTTTTTTAATCTTCTTTGGTCAACAGAATTGGTCTTTTCCTCATAATTCTATCTGTATCACAGTTAAATATCTTCTACCAAGCCTCCTTATTTTTCTGGTCTCTGTCAGGGTAAGGAGTCAGTAAATTTTCTCTTGTACCTTGAATTCCTGAAACCCCATCAAGTCTTGTGATCAGAGAGCTCCTTTAAATAAGCAGAGACCTCCCTTTTCCTTGCCTTAGTCTTTTCATCCAGCTTCTGCCTGTAGCCTTGATGAAAATTTAAGAGATCCGTTTAGGCATTAGAAATATATTCAATAACTCAAAAGAGCTGTCTTAGTCATAACCTAGCTATTACTGGTGTGGTGTGAATGCTTGGTGCATTTCAGCAATGAGGCATGCATTAAATGTTCTGTAATTATAACTTGGGTTTGTTATGAAAAAAGATCTAAGGCAGATTACTTTCACCATCCAGCTTTTTCAGTGGTGGCTAAACAACGAATACCCTGCAGTGTGCCTGGATGGGTGTTTATAAGTTTTAATGCAGTAATTTAAAAAGTGGTTGTTAAATCTGTGTTCCTACAGTTAAGTTTTGCGATACCTGTAACTTTTAATCTAATTACATACCTCTTACTCACCAACCATTTACTGCATTGCTGGAATCCATAATGTTCCTCTGCAATACTAAATTCATTAGTAGCCTGTTTAATTAAATGATGTCTCACTCCAGTCTGATTTGCTTTTGAAAACCTCCTTGCTACTTCTGCAAAGAATTTTCAGCTTTAGAGCAGTTAGCTGTAATAACCAGGTAGACATTCCTTATCTAAATGAATTCCTAGCCTTTAACCCAGGGTAGAAGGGGACACCTGACCCTTGCACACATCCTAGTTAGTAAATAGTCAACCACTAAATTTTTGAGTTTTGCATATCTTTAACTCTTTCAAGTTTAGCTGCACAGCAGAAACAGGAATACTTGGCATTTGATCAACCATTTCCACCTACTTTGGCATACGCCTGTTATAGACTAACAACATTCAGATATCACATGAGGACTACTTCAACATCTTGCAAGTCCCTGTGAGTCTCTCCTTTGACTCTACACAAGACTGATATCCTCATCTGCTGTAGGTCATAATCACCCTTGCTGAACACAATACAAATAAACGTTCATATATTAATAATTAAGATACTGCTTTAATTTGTGATAAGAAAGGGGTTTTTTTCAGTCATAAGATGCCTTCAGTCTTGGAAATGCTGGAATGAAAGTGAGCTGTTACTGGGTGACTGGTGATTTAGGTAGAAACTTTTCTTTCCTCTTACTGTATTCCCAAATGCGTACAATTTGTTAACAAATCACATTAAAGTTCCCTATTCAAGAACCATCTTGGTTCCAAATATGATTAGGTTAGCATCACTAATAGCTATTAGGTCACTGGATTATTTTTAGTTCAATGTTAATGTCAGGGAATTTGCCAAAAGCTGACCAGTCAGTGTATGGAAAGAGAAGGAATATGAGAATATATTCTTGGTCTTAATCTTCCTGTTCTGTTTTTTTTTAAGTGTTTCTGGATTAGCCTATTAGATATAAGAAATCTAGTCTTGCTTTAATTGTTATGCAAAGTTGTCACTTATCCTATGAAAGAGTTTGGTGTAAAAGAAAAAAAAAGTTGAAAATTGTTTTTCTGTGAAAAGTCCAGAAGTGTTTAACTTAAAAATAAATTTCTAGAGTCAACCTAGAAGCTGTTGAATTAATGGAAACAACTACCTACCATTGCAGATATCTCGAAGGCCTTAATTTTAACAGAAATTGGTCCAAAACGTGACCCTGCAACTTTGAAATTGTTCCTTGGTAACATTGAGAGATTGCTCATGGCCCAAGCACACGGGTAAGATATTTTATAGTATATGTCTTACATTTGTGACCACAAGTCATTAACAAAAAAAACCCCAACCACTATGTTGCACATTTTGCAATCTCAACACATAGATTGAAATCAAAGGCATTTTCTGCTTCATGTTACCATGTCCCCTCTTGTGGGGTTTAGGGTTCGTGTCATTGGGAGCTCGACCCTGGCTCTGTGCCATCTGGCA